>JAAGKR010006120.1:0-45550 GCA_011419295.1 Clarias macrocephalus
TCATATCTTCTGTTTCTTTGCATCTACTTCCGTACCAAATCCTCTCAAAGTTAACTGTATCATTTTCACTGACTAAAGCACATTCTGTTCATTATTTGTGCAAGAATTCATTTGAGAGAAAAACATAAAACGCGCTGATCATTTAAAGTCGCATTATGGAATATCTCTGTGAAACACAAAGGCAGTAATTAGTTCATATTGTCTGATGATTGCAGGCTTCCGTAACATCAGTGAGAAATTTGCATGGACATTAAGCGAATGAATTCTTTCAGCGTGAACAGCTTGCAATAATACAAGTGTGTGTGTGTGTGTGTGTGTGTGTGTGTGTGTGTGTGTGTGTGTGTGTGTGTGTGTGTGTGTTAAGCATCATTTTGAAGAAGTTTCTTAGTGGAGCAGAGCGTTGAAATTACCGACCACTAAAACAGGGCTCTCAGCGTGACAACATCTGGCCGAGAGTGACCCTCCGTCACACACTAGAACGGAGTGCGGCAGCCTGTTCGGGGCGCGTCATACCGTATACGGAGAGAGGAGGATGCTGGGAAGAGAGCTGAGAGATGTTCGCACAAAGAGGCTTTTGTGTGGATCAGAGGTACTGGTGTTCGGAAGGTAAAAGCACTTTGAAGCTCCAGGTGTCTATCCTTTCAGAAAAAAAAAAAAAAAAAGTAAAGAGACTGGTAAAGAATCAAAATGTAATTCTAATTCATGTGCTTGGCCACAAAATAAATTTCTTTTTTTTTTTTCTGCATTGGCACTACAGCAAATATCTAATGGAAGTCCATCTCACCAAAAATAAATAAATAAATAAATAAAATCCTTTCCCATCCCAGATTTTGCTTTAACTGATCTCACTTGGTTATATAATCTCCTGGTAGAAATGAGCCATGGTCTGTTCTCTTTCTTTTCATGAAATTATTACATGACTCAATTTTTGGAATCCACCTTTTCTTTTTTGCTTTTAACCAACAGGCTTTAAAGCACTTGACTTTTGGAGGAGCCAAAGTACAGGACGTACTGTAAGCAAGACCAAGCGAGATGGAATACAATGGAGGCTTCACTGCAACACCCGGTAAAAACACTGTGCATTTGATCTCTTTAAGCCTGACTCACTGTCACATCCCCAACACGTCATCAGCAGTGACCGGCCAGGCGCAAGAGAAATCCTGTAGCAGGGAACGACAGAATCATTACATTACATTTCTAATCACTCATTTGTCAAAATGTCTCCGGAGAGACAAGAAGTAAAAATAGTCTAATCAATATACAGATTAAAATACAGGACTGTACTGTATGTTTATTTAATATGCTCATGATCTGGATGATATGTAACCATAATTCATCTTACATTGTGTGCCTTTGGTTATACAGTAGGATAGTTTTTATATCTTCAATAAGACCTCAAGCTTTACGATTCAACCGAGAGTTACTCATACAGTAGTAACCAGCAGCGGTTTCTGCAATGGACACACTGGTTTCTACAGTCCACTTCAATTATTATTATTTTTTTCATTCTTTTATTATCTGTACATCATGTAACTTTAAAATTCTTTTTACAACTAAAGTTTTGTTTCTATATTTTTAATTTGTAAAAAAAAAAAAAAAAAAGTATGAAAAAAATTTCATACTTTATATTCTTATTGAAAACTTTTCTTATTTTTATTTTATTTTTAGGTCATTTCACTTCACATCATACTGTATGATATATACGACTGTGTACTGTATGTAACAAATAAAATTTTCATTTTCATAAAGTCTGCTTCATCTTGTTACTTATCGGTGTTCCTCAGAACATGCTTTTGGACACTTGGCCTTGCTGTGACCTTGAGTTCATCTACTTGTTACAGTGATAATTTCATATAAAAATCATACAAAGATTAGCCACTCATTCTTGAGATGTTGAGCTACATGAGAACGACGTAAGGAGGAACATACGGGGAAGGATGAGATGAAAGCACAATGCTACCGCTACCAAGTGGCAGAAAAAAAAAAAAAAACGTTGAAACTATTATCCCAGACGGATCCTCAACAACATTCAGTGTTCAGGTACGCGCTCATGTTTTGTTCATATTTAGCGCTAGGTCACATTTTCACAGAAATATGAAGATATACATATATACAGTATACATGGTGGACCAAATATTTGGGTCCAACCCAAGATGGCGTCAAAACAAGCAGGAGAACAATGAGGTGGGCGCTACTGCTAACCCTAATGGTGCAAAAATAAATAAATAAATAAACTTGCCACAACCAACTGACAAAAAGACAGACCATCAGATACTTAAATACCTATTTTTCTGTGCGTGTGTTTTTATTGAGCTAGAATTACAGTATAAAGAGAACATAACTCCGAGGTCGATGCTTGGAGCTCAGCAGCAGGAGTTTGCATCACATTCCAGTGCATCCACATGATGATGTAATAATTAACCAAAGCAAAACTACATTATAAAAACTAAATCAAATAAAAAAGAAGATAGAGTGTGTGGACATACTGTACCAGATAAAGCAGACAAAGAGCTCCAGACACTGAGCAAGACAAGATAAGATGAGGAAGGAAGAGAGGCAGGGGGGATGGGGGGGGAGAATGAGACCTACTGTTGAGGTGGTGGTAATGTAACCTACTGGACGTTCCTGTCGCTGTTAAACAAGAACATGCAGAAGTAGAAGAAAATTACAGGCGAAATAGATATCGTGTCCAAGTCGACATGGATGCTTCTAAAAACCTGTTGTTTCTTTTAAAACCACTCAGATACAAAAACTGTCATTTATCAGCAACACTGCAGTTTGTGTGTCGACAGGAGGCCAAAAAGCATTTCCAGAAATGTCTGTATACATGTCTGGGCTGGGCCCGAATCCCACTGTGCTCTAAACCACAACGAGCGAAACTGTTTTTCATCGTATAAGACCTGGAAGTGGGCTGAGGCTGGCATGTACTATGGTTTGCAAGGCAGATATGTACAGTGTGAATTTTAAGACTAAATTAGCATCTAAATCGTATCTCAAAGAGTGTATAATATTCATTAAGACGAATCATTTCATTTATTAATTCATCCATTAATTTCATGATTTCGGCACGACGTTACATATTTATACGCGAGTATGCTGATGCCGGTGCACTCTTAAGTCTCAAAAGTAGCCCATTAGACGGTTAATGGTTCGAGCTTTCTAAATGTACAGTACTTAGGGATGCTCCGATGCCAACGCTTTACCCGCTGCCTTCACCACGTGCTGTAGCACCGAACTCGATTTCTTTTACACATGTCAGTCTGTACTGTAAGAGACTTGTCGTCTTGCAGCAGCCACGTGTGTCATAATCTCACTCCAGCTTGAATAACTGAGATGATGTTTACACGACAAGCGCATTGATGGCGGCGTGAGAAGAGCAGGCAGAAATCAAACCGGAAACGTCACCAAGTCAGGAGCTTTGACAGCAACGCAGAGTCTGCGTCTAAAACAAATATTAAAAAGGTTTGCTTCTGGGGGAGAAACTGTTGTTGTTGTTGTTCATTAGATTAAAGACGCACGTCTGAGTCACGACGATAATAAATCTGCATTTCAATCATACCGTAAGTCTGCTGGTCGGGAAACGCGTCTCAGTTCATCAGCCTTTGACTCATAAAGAAATCTGGATGTACTCTGTCTGTGAATCTCTCCCACCCCTCCACACGTTTCGCTGTTTCTTTCTTTCTTTTTTCCACGTTTCCCCTGCTTTCATTCTTCATTCCCTGGTCTCGAACATATCTGTCGCTGTCAAACTGTCAAAGCAAGCTCATAGCAGCATGACAAGAGCGGCGAGACAATGTCAGGGAAAATAAACATTTATCATTGTTAAAAATAAAAAATAATAAAAAAACAAGCTATTGTTGAACATCACCAACAGGAAACACAATCATTTACGGCGCAATATGAACATTGCGCAGGATTTTTATTATTTATTTTAATGTAAAATGAAATAAAATGGCATTGTCTGTACAATCGCATGTATTTTAATTGTTTATGTCTGGCTTAAAAAAAATAAAATAATCAAATTAACACACACCAGGTGTTTGTTTATGCAAATCTGCCTATTTCAACTACTGCCATCTGGAAACACCAGGTAATTTACATTCACTGGAACTACAATGCAAAAAAAGGGGGAATTTTGCTGTTTTTTTTTTTTTTTTTTTGTCTGTGTGTGGGTTTTTTTTTTTTTTTTTTGCCCCCCTGCATAAATTAATTCTGGCTAACAAGCTTACAGTCCTGCTGAGTGCAGCCACCCGTGAGGCTAATTAATTTCCAGGGTTTATAAATGTGAATTCTGTTACAGCTTCATTTCATTTCATTCATTGATATAGTAAAGCCATGCATTTTTTTTTCTTATTGTAAACTCACATTAATGCCCTTAGAGTTTAAAAAAAAAAAAAAAAAATGAAATACATTTCCTTTTCGCCTATCTCGACTCTCCTTTACTAAACCTCTTATAAATCCAGTCGAGTGCGAGGTCATTTAAATCTTTCACCTTTCATTAGCTCTGTTGTTTACTTGCTTCTTCGGGCTTGTTCGTATAACTCAGATTTTATTTAATGCCGTGGATAAACGTGTTAACCGTAATTCAGATTAGTGATTTAACAGAGCAGCTGGGTGGGAGGCGCTACAGAGGTGTCCTACACGGCCCGTGGGTTTCCTTATAAATCAGTTTATAGGTTATAGAACTCGTGGGTGATCATCGCTCTCTTGGGAAGTGAGAGAACGAGAGAGAGATAGAGCGAGCAACGTGTGCTTCACACAGGCATGTTCAAAAGTTAGCAATGCCTTTTTTAATTCGGTGTGTTTTTCTGTAAAAACATAATAAAAAGTCTGTAGCGGTTCTCAGCGGCAGGAAAATACAACCTCAGACAAGCAACACAACTTTTTTCACCATGCAATTATCATAATTATTTTGCAAAAAAGGAAGCCAAAATGATGAATAAGAAAAAAGAAAAAAAAAAAAACCTGCAGGCAATAAGTACCGCTAGATCCACCTCGAGCAGCAATAACTTGAAAATAGTCATTTCCTGTTTGACTTCATCAGTCTCTCACATCGTTTTGGTCCTTTTCTCTCTTTACAACATCGCTTCAGTTCACTGAGGTTTTTTGGGAATTCACATATGCACAGCTCTCTTAAGTTCCCGCCACAGGATTTCAATTGGTTTTGAGGGCTGGACTTTAACTAGGCCATTCCAGATTGATCCAGATTTCCGTCATTCTTATGTAGATTTACTGGTGTCCTTTGGATCATTGTCATGTTGCATGACCAAGCTCTGGCTGTAGGGCAGATGGCCTCACATTTGCCTCTAGGATACTCTGGCACACAGAGAAAGTCATGGTTGACTCAGTGACTACAAGGTGCCCTGGTCCTTAAGCCAGAATCATCATCCCTCCACCGGTCCGTGCTTGACGGTGGGTATGAGGTGAAATGCTGTACTGCCTCTTGGTTTCCCTCCAAACATGGCACCGAGCATTAGGGCCCAACAAATCGTCCAAGACACAATTCCAGAAACTTTTATGATTTACATTTAGTTTACAAGGGATTGTCAGGGTGATTTACAAGACATTTGGCAGACGTAATTTTCTTTTCTTTTATCTCGTTATACATTTGAGTATTTGGAGGTTAAGGGCCTTGCTCAATGGCCCGATTTGGCAGCGCTGGGGTTTAAACCTGGGACCTTCCGAACCGTAGTCCATCACTACTACTACACCGGCCGTGAGAGTGACAATTCTTATTAAGTCTTCTTCTAATTGTGCCGTCATGGACTTTTAAGATTTACTGTAACATACTCAGCGAGGCCTGTAGGGTCTGAGATGTACTGTAGCTCTTGTTTTTCTTGTTTATTTCTCTGAGCACTGAACGGTCTGACTTTGGGGGTGAATGTGCTGGGACGTCCACTCATGGGAAGATTGGCAACCGTCTTGAATGCTTTCCACTCTAATAATCTTTCTCGCTATACAACGTTGAACTCCAAATTGATCGGAAATGGTTTTAGAACATTTGTCAGACTGATGTGCAGCAACAATTGCGTCTCTTAGACCATTGGTTTTGTCCTTCCTTCTTGGAATTGGGTTAACACACACCTGTATACTCCAGACCAGGAAACTGCCAAAACTTATAGAGAACTGCGCACCTGCTGATGGTCAATTAATCCAGGACTGATGATGAGCAGCACCAGGCCTCAACTTACCCTGTTAAAGCTTTTTTTTTTAAAGCATTAAGGGGGTACTTAGTATTACTCATGTTTTTGTTTTGTTTTTTGTTTCG
This sequence comes from Clarias macrocephalus, assembly GCA_011419295.1. Classification (NCBI taxonomy): domain Eukaryota; kingdom Metazoa; phylum Chordata; class Actinopteri; order Siluriformes; family Clariidae; genus Clarias; species Clarias macrocephalus. Next base: position 6,269 of record JAAGKR010006120.1, read on the forward strand.
TTTCTGCTAAATAATAATACCTAACCCTAACCTCGAAAATTTTAATTATATAACATCTTCTGACTAAACATGGAAGCAAACTCTACAGTTGAGGAAATGTTCCTTTCGATACGGCCTCTCAGATAGGCTTTTTCCATGGAACCACCAAAGACATAAATGACCTTCATGTCTCAGGCTAGGTGGACAGGTCACACATCTGGTGCAGTTTAAAAGAAGCCGCTTCACCAAAAGGAATCTCAAGCCTTCAAGGACGACTAAAAGAGTGCCATTGTATCAGGATACACGATAACACCCAACAGACGCGCTCCTTAATACATCCAAGTCTGGAAAACTCGACCAGACATCTGCAGTACAATAAATTACTCTTCCTTTCTCTTGCATCAGCCATGACATGACGTCAACTCATTGTAAAATTATGTTTGGGATCTTAGGATTATGTTTCCCCAATGGCGCAACATTTCAGTTTCATAATCTGGACATCTGATTAACATACTTTGAGTTGTCGCCAAAGGAGCAATCTTAGTATGGGAATGAATTTGAAATGCACTCCAGGACATCTCTATGGACAAATAAGCACCAAATGTGGAAAACACTCATCGCTCGGTCGTATTAATCCGAGACTTCAATCCAAACCAAACGGAGCTCCAGTCATCGCCTTCAGAGTTATGCTCTCGTTCTAGAGACAGACTCTACCATGCAGAACGATGCCTGATCACTTCAAGATCATCACTGTATCATCTTTGCTCATAATTCATCCAAGGCCTGGATCTTTGCTCAGAGACCAGTTCAAACTGAGTCGTAAGATTTCCCGAGCAAACATCATGAGCTCCACTGACCTTTACACACACTGGACTATAAGACGGTATGCGATCGCCACTGATGCCATGGCCGATCAAGACCGCCTAAATCACCAGGCAAGGAGACGCACACTACAGTACATAACCAAACACACACCTGAGTATTGAACATCCCATTCTGAAATCACAGGCACACTGTAGATCTGCTCTAACAGACGCCACTCTTGAGGTTAGGGTTCTGTACGAACCACTAGAGCTGTTCCTCAGTACACCAATCGTGGCAAAATACAGTACGTCTTCATGGACGTGTGTAACATAGTTCCAAGAAAAGAAAATATGAATTATTTGGCAAACAGTATGCAACTACAGTATGTGACGACACCCTCGTACGGACGTGGTCAAATTAATTTAGCCCCACAGTGGAGCTATAAACCATCATTACATTAATTTCGCAGTGTTAGAAATGTAGTTTGACCTACATCTCGTCCCTGGTGGTTAAAAAAATAAATTCATAGGTTCAGAATAACCACTGTTGTTTCGGGCACTTTACATATCACCTGAATATTTGCCTCCTGCATGTTGTCTGTTTGCAAGCCCGTCCTGCCGCTGAGCCAATAGTCCATAATGATCGTTCAGATTAACTACAACTTTAAACTAAAAAAAAATTCTGTAGGCTTATGTACAACACCACGACAAAAAAAAGAATACTACTATTAATGATTGTCAAGTACAACAAAGACGTTTCCTCCATCCTGCACGGCTCCATTCGCTCTTCGCGCTTTGTCTCCTAGGGCACATGTTCACATATGCCAACATGTTTGCACACACTTGCACATGTTCACAGATTCGCAAGTACAGTACGAGAAAAAAAAAAAAGGTGTAATGACATATGACAACGAGAGACGGATATCTAACGAGCTTGAACGCAATACACAGTGGAGGACTGTGCTTTATGTGCTGCAAACGCTCCAGAACGTCATGCTTCATTTGATGCACCGCTAATGATGAGCTATAGATATTTACTCTATGACTTATGCATGTATAGTGTAACCGATTTTTTTTCATACAATATATTCGAAATACTTGAGATCCTCCTCCATCGCTATTAGACGACACAAACACATTAGACACCTTGATGTCATCTTGAGGAAACGTCCAGACTGTGCTTTTCCAAAAGGACTCTGATATCTTTAACTAAGCACCAGCCATTTTAGCTATTTATATTCTGCTACACGCACACCGACAAGCACTAATAATTCACCTAAGAGCTCCTGATACAAACCCACCGACCATTATAAGCTGCTGTTTGTGTGCGCACAATATGACATCGGGTCATTTCCCCGGATCCAGGCCAGCGCGCAGCGCGGATCTCGGCATCGGTATACACAATGATGCTCCCGCACCCTGCAGCATCCCTGGCGTGGGAAAAACAGCCTCAATGACGTAACATCCATTTTCTCCCATCCTCGACTTTAACCGATCAAATTCTGGTTGTCATGGCGCCATCAGGGACGATTTCCTCGGAAATAAGAGGGGTAGATGGGTTCACGTTCTGACTGCATTTCTTTGTAAAAGTCTAAAATATACATATTTTTTAAACGGCAATTACTTTCATTTAGACACGGCCGATACACGGTATTCATTTTTCTCCCTTCATGAGGAGTTAGCGTTTGCTTGATATTTATTCACGGGGAAAGCATTATGAAAATATATTAGGGAGCCCAACATTGAAATTAATGTGCACGGAAATTGCTAGAGAAGCTTTTTAAAATGTTTGGAAGAAGGTTTAATTGGATGAAACGCGATAAGTACGGGCAAAAAAAAAAAAAGAAAAAGAAAAAAAAAAAAGAACTAAACGCTTTTTTTTTTTTTTTGGGTTTGTTTTTTTTTTTCCTCCACAAGACTTGTTTGTGTTTTCAGCACGAACACCATATCATTGAGGATGTTTATCTTATCACATGCTCATTTAAAAGATAAGATGACTTAGGTGGTTTAGGTGGATATTAATTATTATTCCCGTTTCTGTGTTCATGGAGTTTGCATGTTCTCCCCATGCTTGTTGGGTTTCCTCCCACAGTCCAAAGACATGTAGATTAGGTTAATTGCCATTCCCAAATTGGTTATGGTGTGTGAATGAGTGTGTGTGTGTGCATGTGTGTGTGTACCCTGTGATGGATTGGCACCCTGTCCAGCCCCCCTGTGACCCTGAATACAGGATAAAGCGGTATAGATGATGAATGAGTGAGAAATTCAACTGTTTGTGGCACAGCGGCTTAGTGGTTAGCGCTCTCCCGCGCTCCTGCAGGGTTCGATTCCCATCTTGGGGTCTGTGTGCATGGTGTTCGCATGTTCTCACCATGCTTGGTGGGTTTCCTCCAGGTACTCAGGTTTCCTCCCACGGTTTAAAGACTACAGATTCAGTTTACTGGCGTTCCCAATTGCCCGTGGTGTGTGAATGTTGACCTTGGTGAGGTCCTGACACGGTTGTGAAAACGGCAATAAATTCAATGTATTCAACACGTGTAGATGCACTACAGAGGTTCCTGGATGGATGGATGGATGGAAATTCGACTATTATGTACAAATGCGAGCCACTCACTGTAGCACAAACCCAAACATGCACCCTTCCCAGACTCCGCTTAATTCCAAGTGAACAAGCCAGAAAGAACTGTAAAGACGTCCAGACATACAGTACGGTAGACAAAGAGCGGGAGATCAGAGACGTTTGACTGTGTTTTTGATGAACGGGGGCAAGCGTCTGATCGAGAAACAGGGTTCCCAGGAAGGCATGAGGCTAATGACGGAGAGAAAACACACACCCAAACAAACACACACAACACACACACACACACACACACACACGTGTCTGCCTGTGGCTTAAAGCCAGTGCTATGATTTGAAATGCAAATGAACTGGCAAAGCTTGTTGCAACACAGGTGGACTCACCTATCACCGTCAACACAGGAATAGATTTCTCACATGCTGTACGGAGATTCTGCATATGTTTACCACGTAGAAGCGCACGCACACACACACACACACACACACACACACACACACACACACACAGAGAGAGAGAGAGAGAGAATTTCATGCTTCCAGCTAATTCTGCCTTACTGTATTTCCCTTTAAGCTAAGCAAGTGTGTGTCTTAAATAATAATATTGGTGATGTGTGTGTGAGTGGGTGTGGGTGTGTGAGTGGGTGTTTGGTCAGGCAGCAGCTGTTAAAATGCTGCTGAGCAGAGTGTCCACAGGGAGACACTGCCGACACAGAAACGTGCTCAGCCACCTACCGCTGCTGGAGATATTTACCGCTGTTAAACACACACACTGTGACAGGCCGCTCGCCGCGTGTGACCCCCGCGTGTGTGAAATAAACTCTAATAATATTTCACGTAATATAAATCCTACACGACTGGTTAAAGCCTGCCTAAGGGCAAAGGAAAAGTGAGATCCAGTAGAATTTGGCATAAAACCCACGGATAACCCGAGTGGATATATAAATAAATAAAATAAAATAAAAAAAGTCCATCCAGTCATGATTTTGTCATTTAAAAGCACATAGTGTATTATCTGGAGATCACCCAAAAAGCAGAGCAATATCAAGAGTAGTTTAACTCAACAGCCTGAACCTCATAAAGAGGCTGACGGAATGAGATTGGATGTTTTTCTGGTGTAAATGTGCCCTTACGTAATCGAACCCACTTAAAGCCTTCGCTCTTTATGTGCAGCCGCTTTTTGTCCGCGCAACGAACCCCCCCGTTCCGTCCCAGCCTTAAAGGACACAACATGTAGCCGGTTGGTTACGTGATGTAAATACATTTCTTTCGTGCACAGATGTTTATCTTTATCCAGTGTAGACTGGGTACACCGCAAGCGAAAGCCATGTTTGGCTTTAGCGAAACCACCGTTTAGTTAGAAAACTTCTAGCTGTGTATCTGGAAGTCGTCTCAGTGCGAGGAACAGTAGACTTCTACAAGTGTGAAAGGAGCTGCCAGTGACGAGGCGAAACAAGGACACGCAGACTTGAGATTGGGTGAGAAACAAAGAACCCAGAGGGGGAAAGAAAAAAACTAAAAACAAACAAACACTTGGACATGCGAAGAAGATGAGAAAGTCGTGGCGACGTTGCGACGGTACCAGCTGAGCGTGATGCGTGCCTGTGGTCGCCTTCTGAAATAATGATCCCTCCTGTCTCCCATGTTTACCCAGTCGACACGTCAAAGTAACAACCGAATTATCCAAGAATGAAGTAAAGACAAAGCTGCCGTTTTCAATAGAAAAAGCTGAAGTACGAGTTGTGTGACACATTCAGACGTTCCAGATGTCAGCAGCAATGAGTTCTGCGGGATTTCGACAATGCCTACAATCACGGAAAGGAAAGGCCTTGAAGTGGACCAACTGTGCAGAATGCACTTTATCCTTAATTGTTTATTATATTTTATAACAAATACATACAGTATGTCCTTACTTTTTCAAACTTCTTTCAATACCTGTTTTGATTCTGTAAAGATGCTTTGTGACAATGACCAGCGTTAACAGTTCTATAGAAATACAACTCAATTGAACGGACTATTTATGGTGGAAATGTTTTGACAGTTCTCCTGAAACATTGTACAAGTACTTATAAAACTTGTACAGGTACTTATAAAACTTGTACATGAATGTCTAACCATGCTTTTTTTTTTTTCTTACGAGCATTGTCGCGCTTAAAAGACAGACAGCAGAACTTTCTTTTGATGGAAAAGCAAAGCTTGCGTAAGGGTCAGCCCATGTGCCACTGGTAGACAAAGTCATAAGACCTGGAGTCCATTGTTGTGAAAGCTAAGGGTGGGTAAGGGTCAGGCCATGTGCCATTGGGAGATCTCCCTGGAGAGATGCCGTTTGTACTGTATCTGAGCAGGTGAGGGTGAAGGAGTGCGCCTAAGCACCCAGTAGTGTCAGCTTGGTGGTGCTGGGACTCAAACCAGGGACCTTCTGATCATCAGATTAACACCTTAACCACCAGGATCCCCTACGTCCTACTGTTACTGTATGTATACTAAAGTTTCTCTTGAATGGTTCTCTTGATTGGCACCTAATAATCAAACCGGACCAGGTCATAATACAAGTATAAAGACAAACATATTTGGAAGAAAACGTCATGTCTCCACATTCGACTCTCTAACGGTTTAAAGTTATCGTTTAAGCTTTTGATTTAAAGCTTGAGCTCAATCTCGCGTCCCCCAGTTTCTAAATAGCTCAAGATGCACGGCTTAGCGACGGTAACCTAGACTCCTTTTTCAGCTCTTACGAATGTGTTTTACCATTTACAAAGCTGAACCTCGATAATCATTGCACATAAAGACGTTGAAATATACACACAATAAATCGTTTGCTTGGTTTCGCTTGTTTTGGTTTATAATGTCGACAGTTGTGGTATGTTGAAACAGGAAAGAAATCAATCATTTCAGAACGTGGGATCCGAGTTATATTTCAGCCAGGACGTTACCGAGACCTTTAAGGCTTATATTAACTTGTTTAAAGAGGAATATAATCTGTGAGCTTTAAGAAGAACAAAAACAAGGAAATCTACTAAAAAAACAAAAACAAAAAAAAACCCTAAACAACAACACAATAAGTGGGAGAAAGCTAATCATTTTCTTATTGCCGCGCAGAAATACTGCAACACTCTACAAAACGGATTCCGCAAATAAAGCTGTGCACTCGATGACTAATGAAACTCCCAATACAAGATGCAATATTTTGCAAGGACAGACAGTATTAATCGAACATGCCAGGGTCTGCTTGTGATTGTGGCGAAATAAGAAGCAAACACAAAGCGCGCGGGGATCCCACTGCTCAAACGCGCAAGTACAGATGCAAGGTTTTCATCGTTTTTTTTTTTTTCCTTCCCAGAGCACAAAGTGTACCGGATTAACTGTCAGAGAAAATCAAAATACACACTCTTGTGCTTTAATAACACAAAACACGAACACAAAGCTAGATACACGTTTCAGCCCGAAGTCACCAGAGAGGTCTAAATATTCCAGCTCTGTGTTTACTCGCCAAAAAACATTTAAGCACCTGTTGTGAAAAGAAAAAAAAAAAACATTCAGTTATTATAGCAGTAAAAACAGGAAACATTTGCACGTTATGTCTAAATTAAAAATCATCACCCGAGTGAAAATGAAAGTCAGGCCGACCCGAGCCTCCGACGCGGGACCGTCTCGCAGAAGTATCAATAAGGAGTTATTTACACTAATCAGAGACATGAAAGAGGATCCGAGGAACTCGCTCTGGTGGAAAATGGGCTTGGAGAGGCTTCGTCAAGCACCGAACACATGCATACACGTCCTCTTGTGTTACGGCCCCTTTCATCAGGAAAATTAACATCAATTTTGGGTAATGATCTTAACCCAGCCCGGCTTGTCCTCGCCGTCTTTTAATAAAGTCAATGAACTTCTAACCTCGGGAAAATAACCATGGGAAAAAAAAAAAAGAAAGAAAAATGCAAGGAAGGACTTTAAAGGTAACGCTCCTCTCGACCTCTGTGCCAGGAACGCAGCTGACAGACTGGGGGGGAAAAAAAAGTTGGTCTTTCTGTTGGGTAAAGTAAACTCCCCCTGCGGTTCACAATGTGAGTCAAGCTGGTGACAGAACAACTGCTTACAGCTGGCTTCATGCAAGAGATAAATAAGATGAACTAACTTGCGTCGTGGACATTCCCCAGAATTCAATAGCAATACTGTATGGATAAAAATGTGTCATTCTTTAATAGCTGAAAATAACAATCGTTGGCAATAAAAACTGTTACGGTATAAGAGGATTAAAATGCTATTTTAAGAGAAAAAATAAATCAGCTTTAGCACAGTCACAGCAACTCTGCTTCCTAAAACTCTTACTATTCATTGTATTAGTGTTAAAAGCAGTTAACCCAGCTAATTAAATTTTAATTATTTTAAAATCTCTCCTCATATTAATGTGTCTCAGTCCCTCGGTCCTGCAGTACATCACTTCAGTTCTTTCCCCAGTGTGTGTGTGTGTGTGTGTGTGTGTGGGCCTAACTTTCTGCCTCTGCGCTTCTTTCTCATCGGTCTCTGTGTCCGTACGTTCATCTCCCTGCACTTGTCCTTTCCACTGTCAGTTGTCTCTTTCTTTTCTTGCCCCGTCCCTCTTTTATTTGTCGTTTTTTTCCGCGACGCAATGGGAAAGCCACCTTTGCATTAGTGTCTCGGGGTGTCGGAATGCGAGGAAGCCCAGGACGCCGCAAATGATCGTGCTGCGCTGTATCGGCCTCCTCCGACTGCACGCGATAGAAATCTGCCTCTCGCCAGCAGCATGGAGCGAAGCGAAGATTGAGGACGGCTTCTGCTGATGGATCGCGCTCGTTGCTATCGCGTCACCCTGCTCCGGTGCAAATTCACTCCGAGGCTCCTTCTGCCTTCACAGGGAGGGTTCGCTTGCCTACTTGGATAGTTCCAAACCATATTTGCGAGTTACTGAGACTAGAATAACAAAATGGATTCTAAAATGTATATACACTAGACAGTTGTTATTATTATATGATAAATGTCCCAGACATTTAACTAGCACTCCATACTTAAATTATGAAAATCATGCTTTTTTTTTTTTCTTTAATGCAAAAGAGGACTTTCTAATCTCATTTAATTAACACTATGAGAAAATCAGGACATGTACAGTACAGTATATCCAGAGAAATGTGCGTGACACGCTTACAAACTGCATAGCTGCAGTAAATCACTGCATCGTTTAATAAGGCCATGTCCACAGATAGCTGGGTATTTTTAAAAACTGAGATTTTTATCTGCGGTTTTGGCTACGCAAACGCAGCTTTGGTCACTGACAACAGTTTTTTTTTTTTTTTTTAGTAAACTCAGTCCACAGTGAAGATTTTCCAAAACTCCATTTTCAGTGGTGTTCTGTGGACGGGGGAAACTGAGATTTTGGCTTGTTGTAACGTCGCCTTGTGGGCCGATGATGTCATTGTCTGTGTGCTGGTCTCCTTGAGTTGACGTCAGCTTTGTTTATGAGGATATTTGTGCGATAGCGGACTCACAGACAGTAAACTGGTCACTGTGTTAACGTTGCCACACACACACACACACACACACACACACACACACACACACACACACTGTGTCAGCCAAAATAATGTACACACACTTCAGGAAAAGTAAAACTTGTATAAATAATAATACAAAATGTATTGCTATACATTATTATACATATATTATATACATCATACTATTTTTCTTTTCCTGAATTGAACTGTGTATAAATTTTTTGGCTGACTTTGTATGTGTGTATACAGTACAGACCAATAGTTTGGACACACCTCCTCATTCAAAGAGTTTTCTTTATTGTGTTCTTTCTTGTGTTCTTTAGCCCAAACGCGTCTCTTCTGCTTGTTGCCTGTCCTTAGCAGTGGTTTCCTAGCAGATCTTCTACCATGAAGGCCTGATTCACACAGTCTCCTCTTAACAGTTGTTCTAGAGACGTGTCTGCTGCTAGAACTCTGTGTGGCATTGACCTGCTCTCTGATCTGAGCTGCTGTTAACCTGCGATTTCTGAGGCTGGTGACTCGGATGAACTTATCCTCCGCAGCAGAGGTGACTCTTGGTCTTCCTTTCCTGGGCCGGTCCGCATGTGAGCCAGTTTCTTTGTAGCACTTGATGGTTTTTGTGACTGCACTTGGGGACACTTTCAAAGTTTTCCCAAATTTTCGGACTGACTGACCTTCATTTCTTAAAGTGATGACGGCCGCTCGTTTTTTTCTTCACTTACCTGCTTTTTTCTTGCCATAATACAAATTCAACCTCTTTGAATGAGAAGGTGTGTCCAAACTTTTGGTCTGTACTGTATATATATATATATATATATATATATATATATATATATATATATATATATATATATATAGTATACACAGGCATGCACACACAGTTTTCATAACGTTTTATAACGTTCATTTTTACCTATACCAGAATATGGTAATGACTTTACAGAAATATTAAATTCTCAAACTGAGCTTATTATTATCATTTTATAATACGATATAATTATAGGAACAACTGAAAACAACCATAAATACATGTGATTATGTGTATCTGTGCTATTCGTCCTTATCCAGAGCAACTTACATTTGTATTTCATTATACATGTGAGCAGTTAGGGCTTTGCTCAAGGGCCCAATGGGGACAACCTGGCAGTCACAGGATTTGAACCGGGGACCTTCTGAACCGTAGTCCAATGTCACTCTATACTGCACTCATTCTCTAATCCTGAGCCCTATATATGTTTATAAAATAAATTTTAAAAACTGTCAAACAAATAATGGCTAAAATGCTTTGAGCTCCAAGGATACTTCAATAACTGGTTAGAGGCTGAAATCTGAAAAAGTTTAAATCCTCAGAAATGAGTGATGTAGAGTAGCTCAGGAATAAGTTGGTCTTGTGTAATTCAATTCAACGGCTTATAAAATGCCTTATTTGTGAAGCAGCAAATTAAAAACCAGCTTTATGTCAAAAAAAAAACAAGCTAGAAATAATTGCAAAAAAATTCAGTTAGTAAATGTGGAAAAAAAAAAAGAGCAGAAATGTTTCCATGTAGTAATGATTTGCATGTTAAGTGTACATTAGCAGCAACAACAAATAAAAATCACGCAGAGTGAAAATGAGCAAGAAAAAGAAGATGAAAAAAACAACAACAACAAAAAAAAAACTGGCACTTTAATGCAACAATTTAATGCGAGTTCTTTGAACAAAGAACTCTCGCGTATAAACAGCGGCAACAAAGCATGTCAAAGTCATGAAAATAGGAAAGGCAAACTCCCCCAGAGGACACTGAATGACAAACTCATCACAAGTCAGCAACCGCTGCATATTCATTCAGCGCTGACATATACTGGGGCTCATTCATCAGCTGCTGCATAAAGTAACTCATTAAATTTTATGATGTTGCTATTGTGCTTCTTGCTTCGAGCCGTGGCACGGAATTGTCTGCCAAGGAGGCCCGAAAAATTCCTCATTTGAATGCAATCACAAGACTGAACTTCATCCAAAATTAGTCTCTCATGTCAACTGCTAAACAAAAGGTGTGAGCGTGTGACCGTTGGTTCTTTCATCACCGCTTTTCATCGAGCTTGCTTGAAATGAAATGGTCTTTTGTCTATAAAAATCTATAAATTGCGTGCATACATACAGCATATACATCCTTAACCATCCAGCTGGTTAGGTAATGAGATGCACATTGATGATGTTGCTTGTGGATATGCAGTTCATATTTGGACAAGAACCAGCAACGTACAGCTCCTAAAGCGAATAATGCACTAATCAACGGCGACGGATTTTTATTTGCATGCCGCGTTGTTGGTAGATAAGCAAAACAATTCAACTAGAACGATTGAATGATGGCAAAAACTTCTGTAAACTTCTCAAAAACTCTTTTTCCCTTCCTTCCTTCCTTCTTACAAAGACTTGCGAAGACTTGTTGATTGAAGGTGACGACTTTCGCAGACTTCTGGATTGAATCAGAGTTTTACAAAGACTTATTGATTGAACCCGAAGACTTGTTGATTCGAAGACAAAGACTTCTGAAGAATTGCTCAAGACAAATTCCTTCTTCAATCAACCGTTGTGACAGGGGAAGTGAAGAAACACCGAATCGTGCGCTCTGGTTTGCACGAAGTTTTTGGTCCGAGGAACCATTCGAGTAAATTGTTTGGATTTTGTTCCTTCCCCATCATGACCAGTTTCAGTCTGAAAGTGAATTCAAACGTCACTTTTGTTGGATCCAGGCATCATCCCACGTGCCTCTGGTCACCTGTCGGTTTGCTAGCGTGCGCGCGTAGGGTAAGCCGTACGCGGCGAAAAGATGTGATGTTAGTTTTGAGTTCCGGTGAGAGAGGAAGAAAAAGCAGCTGTCATGCTGCATGAGACTACCAATCAGTTGATTAAGGAAGGAGAAAAAGGGCCCAGACATTTGCCTGTCAGCGTAGTCACTCTCACTGGCGTGGCAGGTAGAGACGTAGCCTCGGGAAGCGGGAACATTCCGCCTCGACTATCAGACGACTCCCGACTTCTCGAGTCTAATCAAAGCGAGATTGTCAGTCGAATTACTCCTTCATTGACTGTCATTCCTCTTTAATTGCGCGGCTAATCAAAACAAACTGCCTTCGTCGGCCGATCGCTCGGGCTGCTCTCTGATGGATGAGGCAGATCATCAGCGGCATCGTGGTGACGGGCGATGTCGAGCATTTATCATCATTATCCGGCCCACGTGCAGCAAACACATCCGTTTAGGAGACTTCCTGTACTTACCCCTATCAAAGCAAAGACAGACAGGGAATCTGTTTCCGTCCATACTTCTTCTTCTTCTTCCTTTTTTTTTTTTTTTTTTGTTGGAAAGTTCTCCCTTTTTTTCCCCCCTCACTCCGATAAATGAAATTGTTCCTAGGATTGAATTCATGCCAACTATTCTCACATTTCTTAATTTTACTAAACAAAGTGGATAATCTGTCACTTAATTAGTTTCGCTCGTTCACTTGATGAAAATGTGTTCGCCTCTGAAAGATATACAAAGCTATTATTGATTCTGACACCATCGACTTGCTGCGCGGGATTGAACGACCGCTTTGCTCAAACCTCTCAAAATGCCATCTTTCGCGGAAAGTCATCAGAGAGTTCTTTGTCAACAAACGCCCGTCCTCTTCGCTTTATACCCGCTTTCGTTTCTGACAAGCAACATTTGCAATGTTTTAACCCGCAATTGAAGCGCCTCGAGGGCTGCGGCTTGTTCCGAGTCAGAGAACCTGTGCGAATCCTGTTCACAGCAGAGCAACTGCAGCCTATTTGTTTTTACGACGTTTACATAACGTATTAAATCAATATTTGGACGAGAACTGTTAAAATTGCTCGTCTTAAGAAAAAGGGCTCATAGAATTTGGAGGTGAGTAAATCCTTCCCATGCATTTCCCACGCAGAGAAATAAAACACTCCGGGGAACGACTCTTCAGGGACGCCATGCCATCAAGAATATCAGGAAGTGAAACGGCTGTCTATACTGCGGCGCGGCTCAGCTCTCCGCCGCTCTCCTGATGGATTATCTGCTGCAGCTCCTGAAGAATCGCTCATCAATCAATGTCCAGGCTGACAGGCTTCACGGACAGCCCGGCCTGAGTAAATAGAGGTTATCCCAGCCCTCCCAGAGCGCCCGAGCGGCCCTAATGTCCCCAAAAAGTGGATTTCGGGAACAGAAATAAGTAAAAGCAGTAGGATGCAATTTATTATTATTTTTTTTTTGTCGGAAAGCATCCCAAACTGATTTCCTGCTAGGCCTCAACCTGACCATCCGGGCCTTCAGGAATTAAAACGTGAACTTTAGCTCATTCGTTGGAAACGAGAACAGGATACTACTGTAGGCCCTAAATATTTGGGCTGCGAACTTGAGCTGAAGAAACTCTGTGCATTTTGTACCCTTTCACATGCAAGTTTGGTTCGGTATGAATTAGTTGCAGTTTCAGATTTCTGAATTAACTGCTGTGTTCAAACCCAAGGAACAGCATTTACTACGAGCGCTACAACACCAACGATTTCTCTGATTCTTCAAGTTACCAATACTACTGTAGATCAGTCTGCTATTGCAAGATTTTGTAATGAAGTCGCACCCAATTAATTAAAATGTACCTCTGACTGTTTTTTTGAGTTGTTTTTTTGGTGAATTCCTTAAAAATATACCTTCCACTGCTTCTTCTACTTTTGATTTTAATGGGCCGACCTGATACTGTATCGGACTGGAGAAGGGTGCAGAAAAATATACAGTACGTCCCCTACATACAGTACGAAGGAGTTCTGTTCCGAGAGGTCGTCCATAAGTCCAAATTGTTTGTAAGTAATATTGCCCAGGTACTAGAATACGAACACATTTGGCTATACACAGTATAAAACTAACATGCTTCACGATCTTGTCCTACTTCTTTTGAATCGTGCCGATGGTTGAACGATTCATCTTAGAAGCATGAGCCACGTCTGCCATCGTTTTTGCCTCTCTCCAATCTCTCAATTATTTTCACTGCTATTTCCTGGGATACTCGCTGAACACACATGATGATGTTCGCCGGACATTTGATCTACACATGCCCTTATCCATGGAAGTTCGTACTTTAACTCGACTGTTTATACGTGACCTTTAAAATAAATCCAATAAAAATCAACAATTGATTTAATAAGAAATATAGCTGCTTGAAATAAATAAAACAATAAATATTAACGCTATCAAATTCAATAGCAAATCAGATCGACAGTCTACCGTTGATTCACACCTTGCTAGCTAATAAGGAAATAGTTTTTTGTTGTTGTTTGTGTTTTCACTAGATTTATTCTGCTGCTAAATTATTAAATAAATTTTGTCTGCATAAAAGTTAATTTCACATCAAGCTTAAAGAGTTTATATAAATATTCACTTTGATTATTAGCTTAAAGTAAAATCACTAGATCTGTTTCATCAACATACATGCATCGGTGCATCGACTAATTTCTTTCCGAAATGAATGTAACTGAAGGATGTCGGTTGTTTTCACCATGGCTACTTCATGGCTACTATGTATTTGATACAGAACCTTCCAATCTGAATCAACATGGCTTTTTTCTCTACTTCAAAATGTGAGGTCCTTTGAAACCCCTAGGAAAAATGAGACCCTTGGGCCGTATCGAACACTCCTTAGATAACGCAAAGCAAATGGGAGACGATGGAGAGCAGCTCTTATCTGCTGCGGCTGATACGTACCTCGTGCGAGAACACACAGCGCTTGTACGGGTGTCCTCGACCTGGATGGCATAAGTGACATTCCCAAAGACTGAACAAACACAGGAGGGCTGGGTCGAAAAGGAAAAGAGACGATGGTCGGGGATGGAGCAACAGCTGTCAGAGCGGCGTCTCCCGGAGGCGAGGGCCGCACCAACAACAGCCTCTTGTTTAAAGAATAATTTGGAAATGGGAGCCACATGCTTCTGCTCCATTACTCACTGCTGTTCAAATACAAGACGTTGATTGGATAATTTGGGGTGTGTGCGCGCATGTGTGTGTGCGTGAGAGTGTGTGTGTGTCTAAGCAATTGTGCAGTGAAATACAGTAATAAAGATAAAAGTATAGAGGAAAGCTTGGCGTGTGTGGTCTTGGAGGAGTGTTTAAAATGCTCGTGGGGAGGTTAAGGCTCAATACTGTTATTAAACAAGACAAAAAATCTGATCTTCAACACTGGGGCAAAAAAAAATCCTAAAATAAAAAAAATAAATAAATGTAAACATAAGTACTGTATGAATAATAATGAAAGCTGAGATCAAGAGAAAACAGAGGGTAATAAAAACTGCAATGGCTTTAATTAATTTCTTGATTTGTTGGAAATCAGAAAAAAAAATGTAAATTGCATTTTAAAAGTTGATTCTGATATATTTTAATGCGATATCACTACCGTAAACCCTCATGATATTCATCATTCAACATCCCAAGTGATCATCACGACAGGTATTGAAAATCACAGGCTGTTAAGTCTCGAGTCTGAAATTCTCCTCATTCGTACCTACTATATAGAAGAGGTTCAATATCGCAGATTGTGCACCTGCAGCAGGGTTTTGGAGTTTTTTTGGCAGTGGAGCCCTTTCCGACTATGATTTAGCCTGGAGCATTACTAGTAGTAGGCTCCTCACCCCATCATCTCACTGTTCTGACCTTTAAAATATGCCTCGCCATCTGATTTCGCCTTCAAATGCGGCTAATGGAGCCAACCGCTCCTGTGCTCAGAGGGTACCAGAGATCAGGCAGAGACAGACTAATTTCAGCTGAAATATGGCATTATTTATTATCACAAAGTCAAAAGAGTTTTTTTTTTTTTTCGCTTTATTTTTTCGGAGATCGATATGGCGGACCGTGTCCTCAGCCGCGCATGCAAAGTCAGAGCGGGACTCATGGTGACGCATCAGTGAGCGTGAGGTTCAAAGCCGGCCGGGACACTCAGGAAACGGAATGAGATGATGAATGGCACTAAAAACAATTCATACATCAGAGATACTGCTCGGAGGAAGCCTGTGCTAGCACAAAACACCAATGTGTCCTACTATGCTTGTGAGGACGTCTGATTATTAACGCCACGTCGACAGCTAAACCTCAACTAAGAAAAGTGATCTATAAAAACCTCTTGTATATTCCACTTCTTGCAGGGATTCGGTCGCCACCAGGTTACGAAAACCAGCCCACACACTGTTTGCCAAAATCATACGGCTCAAATAAATGAACCTTTCATCGCATTTGCAGCATTTGCACGGCGGCACCTTTTTATCTCCTGCGTGTGCCGCACGGCGTAGTCAGAACTGGTCAATGAGGTGCACGAAGCGACTCTGCGGCTCTGAAGGGCGAACGTGACATCGCGCGGTGTGAATCTGAGAAACCAACGTCGGTGTGATTCAAATGCAAAGCTTTTTCCTCGAACGATTTAAATACGGCGCATTGTTCAAACCACCTCAGGTGCTCGCCTGTGTTTAACTCGAAGGTGAAGTGTGTAGTGTGCACCTCTGGGTGACATGGCTGTGCCTTGAACGAGAGATTCAGCTTGAGATGGGTATCAGTGCACCTCGAAACAAAACCATGCTCTTGGAGGAAAGTAATCCGACTGTGATCGGGCAATACCGCTCCGGCTCCTTGCAACAAGCCGGATTTTGATGTGTCACAATTTTACACGGCGTTGCAGCGCATTATGGAACGTCTCTGACTTGAGGAACACTTAAGAGGTGTGCAATAGAGGCACTCTGCTGGAAATAGACTGTAACTTAAACCGCGCTTAAAGAGCGAAGAAAAAGAGGATTAAGGGGAAGAAATAACATTAAGTTATGGCGTTATCGCATGAAGCAGCTATTATTATAAGAGCATGGTCGAGAAATTTAAGGCGTGGGTATGCCTGGAATCGAATTAGAGGACGAAACTTTAAAAGTTTTCTCATAAAAAAAAAAATGCCCCCCGCAACCTGCTCCTACAAAACTCACTAACACTCGTGTACCTGCGCTACACCACGCTTACGCATTCCAGAGCCAGAAATTGCAGCTGATTTATACAGCAACGGGGAAACAATAACGCTTCTCTCGGCCGGCGGAAATCTTCACGGTTACGACTTCGGATCTGTTTACTAAACCACTCCGGGAAGTCTAAAAATGTATTCATTTATACGCTGCCTTTAATTTAGAACGGAGTCTATCGTGGTCTCCGCTCCTCCTCTATGAAACAGGGCTCGTATAAAGACATACATTCAAAGTATAGCTCCGGTAAACTTTAAAGGGGGAACAAAACTGCGCTGTTTAAATGTATTATTAATCCTGTGGCACGATGCTGGATCGTAAAAAAAAAAGGCACATTTTTCAAACGCTGGTTTTATTGCTGTGGCGGTAAATATCATCAGCAGCTGTGGTTTATTGCATGGGAGAGAGAGTTATGCTTTTGGAAAGATATTAAAGAGTGGAAAAACAAAAAGAGAGGGAAACATTTCATACTCAGGTGTGTGTGTGTGTGTGTGTGTGTGTGTGTGTGTGTGCGTCTCGACATAAAGAGTAGATATGGATCCGGAAGAAAAACTCTGACCGTCCGTATACATACCGGCTGAATACATAAATAATGACTGGACCTGGATAGCATGATTAGAGCACAATTTATTTCCTGACACTAAGCTCACGAAGACGGAGTCAGGAACGGGTTAATGAAGAGACGCGAGAGATAAAGTAGGGGAGAGTAAATAGAGAGAGTGCGTACGAGGAAACTTTTCTGTGCTAGCATTTGGCGAAGACTGTAATTTGAGTCTGGCGGCCTTCTCCCATGTTGCGACTTGGATGGAGATTTTGTGCGCATCCAGCAGAACGCCACTGACAAGGCGCTTCATTATGTGCATCTCTGCAGCAAGGGGACCTCCTCGGCAAGAGCACCAGCCCCAGCCTCTCCAGAAGAGGTATGAAGCAGGACATTATGGCAGAAATAGCTAAGTGCGTGTGTGTGTGTGTGTGTGTGTGTGTGTGTGTGTGTGTGTGTGTGTGTGTGTGTGTGTATACAGTATGTGCGCACGTGGCTAACTGACCTCCACTGAATACACTCCGTGCACATGTTGGAGAAGGACTGGAATGCTTTCCTTATCTCACTAAAGCCAGGAAAGATTCCAGGGTTTAAGGGGAAGAGGAGGAGGCTGCCATGTTAAGTGGAACTCGTGCGCCTGTTGGCATTCACAGATTTCTCTATCAAGTTTAAGAGATTAGTGCTTTAGCCAACATGCAACAGGCATGAGATACTCAAAACAGCAGGCTTTTGTTAGGGGGAAAAAAAATCCTATTTCATTTAGCATCCTGCCAAATCTTCCCATTATCTGGCAATGCACGTTGCCCACTGACTTGGCACGGACTGGACAGGTGCGAGAGGTCAGCCTTATGCAGCGAGAACTTAACAGAACAGAAAAGACAGCATGTTCCCTACAGGTAGGCCGGGTGCTGAACGTTCACGAGACTTTGCCTTCCAGTCACAGATGGGTATTAATGTGCGAGATAGGAAAGAAAAAAAAAAAAAACGGTTTACCTTCCAATTAAAAGACTGAGTCAATTCTACCGGACTGAAAGAAGAAAAAAAAACAGAACTGGCTCACTACGAATAATGTTCGGCATAATGTATGAATCATCTTTAAAATAACTCAAACAGGAAGTTAACCAGTTAATTGTGATGAGTGATTTATATTTACTTAAATTGAACAAGCAAAAATATCTATTATTATTGTATGATCACTCACTGGCGCATTGTCTGTACCGTCGCATTTATCCTGTATTCAGCGTCGTGGGGGGACTGGAGCCAATCCCAGGAGACTTATGGAATGAGACGGGGTTCAGCCTGGATGGGGTGCAAATCCATCACAGAGCACACACACATACACGCACGCATTCATGCACTAAAGGTAATCTGGGAACGCCTATCTGCATGTTTTTGGACTGTGGGAGGAAACCGGTGTACACACAGGAAACACACCAAGCACAGGGAGAACATGCAAACTCTGTTGCGTGTATGTACAGCGCAAGTTCCAAAAGAGGATGTCCGAGTTGAGGGGTTTCTACGCTTTGCTCTAGTCCAGTGGTTCTCCTGTCCTGGACATTTTTCTCTGCTCGATCACACCCACTTCAATTGAGAAAAGGGTGTTAATTAGCTGGCGAGCTAAATCAGGTGTGCTAAAATGTTCCAGGGCAGGGGGTCCTCCACAGGTCTGAGTCAGAGGTCATAAATTCGGACTTATGACCTTTAATCAAACGCGGCACAAGGATGTCAGGGAAGGTCTTCTCATATAATATGCACATTGGAGAATTTATTCAACAGTCCAGCCTCAGTCCTCTGGTGCTATTTCAGTCGTTTCATGATAAAGACAGTACATGTTTCTAGTGATTATCCACTTACTGTACCAACCCAACATGAGGTGTGCAGTAATATTGCACTAATAATCAGAATAATAGACCAATACAAATACAAACGCGTCATGTAAACACCTCAGGTGGAGCGACCTGACCCGATCCACCATGATGGGAATAAATTATTCTATGAGAATGAGTTGGTTGTCTAAAGCCTTCATAATATGTTTAATAGTTAAATATTAGCCATTTCTCTCTTGACGGAATAAAGATTTTTTTTTTCTGAGCATGTTTGCTCCACATATGTTACGTGACATGTCCGGGAGGGAAATTCTGCTTCAAGTCCTAGACTGTAAATTAGTCGCACCTATTGGCTTACAATTCCCACCTATTAAAGCATCTAACCAATCATAGATGAGACCGAACAAATCATAACACACTGTGGCTGGATTTATCGGAAAAGATGGGGAGCTGAAGTTGATAATTCTTCCGTTATATTTCCGACAGATTAACCGCTTAATGCTACTTCGTGCATGTCCAAAGATTTTTATATTCTGGGTAAATGTTTTGAGCGTCAAAGATCAGCGACCAGGCAAACAGTTAATCAGAATGAAAAAATAATTAAATAAAAAATACAGCATACGGACGCCCCACCTTAAAAACTAATATTTTGCAACTGATCCAAAAATCAGTAGAAAGCTAATCGAAGCCCATCTACACATTTATTTATTAAATTTTTTTGTGGATCTTGTTTGCATTTTGTGCAAGATTTAGAGAAGACACAGCACAGTGGGTCCCAAGAACGTTATCAATGAGTGATAAGAAGAAAACTGAGCCACTTTCAGATTTGGTTTTTAAAGCAGCCGGTGCCAATAGGAATCATACAGTATAATAAAGTTAAGTGAGGCTTATTGTTTATTTCTTTCATATATTACTTCATGTACATGCTTTTTCAAAATGTTTTGATATGCAAAAATATGATTATAGTGTTGAAAATAGATAGCATTTAAATGAATACCATGGTCATCTTTGACCTCCACGGCCCCTGGTCAAACTACAGAGGTTACTGGATGGATGGATGGATGGATGGATGGATGGATGGAATGTTAGTCTACTGTGTTTAATTTAATAAACTTATGTTTTTATGTAACAAACTCATCAGCATCAGCTGCCACTATGAAACTAAATGCAGGAACGTAGGAACGCAAGTCCTTTTCACCTGCATGGTAGAAGGAGGACAATTTTTGTGCATATTATAAGAATAAGAATCGTGGATCTCATTATTAGTGTCTAAGACGAGCATTGCTTTAACTCTCTCTTCTTCTTTTTTTCAGACCCCATGTCAACATATTAATAATACAAACACCACTCAATAGTCATGAACATGAGTCAAATGTTTGTAAGATGCTATGATATCAAAGATTTATTTGTTTGCCCCTGAAGGATAACAACAACGCATGAGGATTTTTTTACTTTCACTGCTCCTTTACACAAATTCTTTGTAACCTTGTTAAATAAACCTCATTGTTACTGAAGGCAAAGAGAGAGGCTTTGCATCAAGCCGCACAATATCCAACTACCAACTACCAACTCACTGCACTCTTCAGACGGTTTTTCTTCTTCTTTCTTTCTTTCCTTTGTGCAAAGTTGCCCGTGAAGCTACGTTATACAGTGATCAAAATTGTCAACTACATTTGCTTTACTTCAAGTCTGCGATGTTGTCTTTTTAAAATGCTGCTGAAAAAGTCGGCAGAGACGAATAATCAGATCTTCTCCAGCACAGCACTGTATGACGTCTCAGCAGGGGGCAGGTTTCAGAACAATTTTTGCACTACGAAAGCTGGTAACTGGATTTGTTTTTCAAGTCAAAGATCTACTACCAAAAAAAAGATTCTTTCTTACAAAATCTGCGTGATAACACTAGCTAAAGAAACCCAATTTGCCACCACAGGGACACAGGTCTAGTGTCAAAAAACAGGACTGAATTGTGTACAAATGTGGACTTCTTTCTGGCAGTTCTGAGGAGGTCGATCCTATGTTTTCCCACTCTGCATGATGTCCCCGATGCTGCACATGACTGGTCATGTTACACAACTCGGTCCCAGCTCAGCATTGAGTAAACACAAGTCATGGATGCACAACTTCAAAATCCCTGGTAAAAGCACTTCTTTGTTACCTTTTTGTTAGCGTCTCCTTCATCAGTACTTGTCCGGCTGAAATGCCGTATCCTGACGAGGCTTAGTTCCAGTCGGAGAAAGCTCGTTTGATCAAAGCTAAGGTCAGCGAGGAAGGACTGCGCATGTTTTGGGATGCAACCTGCAGAGGAGCGCACTAATTGCGGAAAACTTCCAATTAGATGTTTGATCGTGTTTGGATCCATCCACACCTGCGAAGATTTTCAAAGATGAAGCTCATTAAGCATCACAGGCACAACAAACTCACCAGAAAGCAACTCGACCTTCGCTGACCTCTGACAAACCCGACTTCACCAAAGGCCCCAATGTCATCCTTCCCACTAACAAAGTGGATAACATTTTGAAGAAATTTCATACGCATATATATACACCACCAATCAAAAGTTTTTATCTCTTTCTACAATGTAAAACAAGCCTGACGGCGTCCAACATGTGCAATAACCTCCTTTGAACAGTTGATATTGAGACATATCTTTACTTATGCTGTGTAAATCCTCCATAACGGCTCTAATCTGAGGTGCAGTTTGTTAATTGGTGAGGCTGGTAACACTAAAGGAACTTCTCCTCTGCAGCAGAGGCAAGTTTTGGTCTTGCTTTCCTGGGAAGGTCTTCATGAGAGCCAGGTTCATCGTGGTGCTCGATGGGTTTTGCAAATGCACTTGATAATATTGTCCTTACAAGAACTATAGGACTATATAACTGTCCCATATTCACAGACCAGTACCAGTCAAAGGTTTGGACACACCTTCTAATTCAAAGTTTTTTTTATTTAGTGATTTATTTTTCTAGAACAATACTGGAAATTTCAAAACTATCAAACAGCACATGTGGACTTGGGTAATTAAGTAACAACAACAACAACAAAAACAGTCAGTTGTTATTTTAAGACATGAAGATCAGCTGTTCTGGAATAGTTCTTGCAAGAAGAGTATTGTCAAGTGCAAGTACTCTTCGGGTCCCCGAAATGAGACACCACCCAACAAGAGAAGCAGTGAGGGACCCAAGGGAGAGAACGAGCGCAAAAAGCAATGAGGGAATTATCAATCAAAGGGACAGGTTAGTCCGACAGTGTGGCAGTTTTTTGTTTGTAAACCGCGTGAGATAACGGTTCAGACCAAAACCAGAACAATTTTTACAGTTCACTGATACCATTGTATTGACTGTGTTTAAAGTGTTTATATTAGGACTGTAATGAATCTGGAAATTTTAACACAAATTTTGACCCTAATCGCAGCCCAGTTATCCGGACGTGTGTGATAACGGCACATTTAGCACGGATAATAAGATGACTGAGCACTTACTGGAGACCACTGGACATCAGTAAGGAACCAGAGCTACGTCGGTGTAACAGCACATCTATTCAGTGACCGATGACAACTGCACTCACTCACTCTGAGCGTGTTAAAAACTCAAGAAAGACATTTTGCCGAATCATGCGCTAGGCAGCTGCGCTAGCCAAGTTTAAAAAGGATATAACCGACACGATCACCACTATAGGAGCAGACAGGGCTCACAGTGTGATTGCTGCTGCAAGGAGTTTACATCTGAGAAATTTTAATTGAACATTTGTTAAATGTTAATGTTTGAGAGATAATAAAGCTGTATGATACGTTTCCTCTGTAATCATGAATTTGTCATTCATTTCTTTATTCCAACATTTAGAATGTATGTTTATAATAAGTAAATCTGAGCATTTTAAAACTGTGATTAGTCATGATATATATACACAGTAGTGCATGTATACACCACTGGATTTTACTGAAGCTTACTTTATTTAATGTGACTCAATGGACGATCATTCCATCCTTATTTATGTTTATTTAAGAAGTGGTGTACAGTACAGTACCTCTGCATCCTTTGTGCCTCGATTAAAAAAGTGGTTTAATGAAACCTTTTGCCCTGCTTTTTATTATATATATATATATCCTTGTAGCAGCTCATTAAAAATAATCATATATAATCATATAATCACAATAATCTATGAATATAATAACAACAATTATTGATATTGACTGATATATTTAAAAAAAATATATATAGTGACTGAATATCTTTTGTTGTTGTTGTTGTTGTTTGACCATATCGCCCAGCCCTGTCAAGAATCAGTTGCTTTTCTTAGAATCTGAGGTTGATCCTGGGTTTTACAATGAAACCGTAGTGGAGACAATGAGCTCCTGTTTCCAAGCGCTTCTCAGAACAATCATTCACCGCACAACAGTGTTTTCTCTTTCCTATCGCACATGATTTACCTCATGAAGTCCTTGATAATTACCTGATGAGTTCATTCAGGTTTGCCAGAGTAGCGAAATTAGCAGAACGTGCAGAGCATAACGTCTGGGACTGAGCCTTGCTGCTTTAATAGGGCACGTCACCCCGCTGTGGAAGCACGGGAAATGAGGGCTGAGCCAGGTGGTGAGGCGGGAGGGTGGCGAGCAGAAGTCAGCAGTCCCGTTTCCTGCAGCCGCCGTGTCTGAACGGCTGTTAATTAGAGGTGTCCGGCCATCCATTCTGGTTGGTTCTGCCCTTCACTCGACCTTCTTGCTTCTCTGCCAGAACCTCCTACCGATCCTGCTAACTCAAATGTGACTCCACTACCAGGTGTGGAAGAAGAAGAAGAAGAAGAAGAAGAAGAAGAAGAAAAGACTTCCAAGAGTTCCAAGAACACGAGGAATTATAAGTAAGCTCGGATCGGAACGTAGTTCCTCAGCGGTTGCGGTATTCCTTCGGCAGTTTTCCACTTAGTCCAAAGTCTGAAAGAACATCAGTCAAATATCATGCCTTCCCATTTTCCCTTTCTAAACGCACAACAATACCAGTGCTTAATTCAGCGAGCTGACAATGATCGTATTTTAGAAGTGTTAGTCGGTGAATATAGGGCGCCAAGCCAAGCGTGATCCTCATGCCAAAAAAGCTTCCATATGGCAATCAAAACTCCTACGTAGCTAGGCAACAGAGATACAGTGTGAACAGGCCCCAGTGCCTGGCAGTTGTTGCTAGGGAACTGCTGGGAAGCGGGTGCACTCGCTGGCTCACACTCTAATAGTTCGGATTTGATGGAGGTGCACACATAAGGAGATGAGGGATGGTGAGCCTGAGCATGCCATGCATCAAATCCAACCAGGCTCTGGAGGGCCCGCTGGATAAGCTCTCCTAACAGCCCGAGAAAGGAGAAAAGGCAAGAGAAAGGGAGTAGGGAGAAAAGAAACATGCCCACGTCTCCTAGATAGAAGCGCATTTGCATATAAGTGGCATCTGAATAATTGAAAGGTGAGGGAGAGAAGTGGGGAGCTGGATGCCTGGCAGCGAAATCTATTAGCTGGAGCGCTGAGGTACACACTGACATGGGGGTAGACAGGAGTGGACACAAAAAGGACAGCTAACAGACTCGACTGGTGGAGAGCCGTGGGGAAGGAGAGAGATTTTGAGGGAAGAGAGAGAGAGAGCGAGAGAGAGAGAGAGAGAGAGAGAGAGAGAATGCAAGGAGGGCACAAGAGGACTAATAGTGATGTGATGGGTTTTTAAAAGAGACTCTTTCCTACATATTATTAACCCATGAAACCTCCCTATTCATTCAGGCAGTTCAATAAAATATAAAGGGAACAGCGTATCGGTAGAAACGTGATGGATCTACCCATGGATATGATTGCGGCTCGAGGGGCTCGAGTTCAACCCTGCTTCGAAAGTGCAAAGGCAGAGTGCAAACACAGAACCATGGAGGACAAAACGTGGACAAAAATATCCCATTAGAACATCTGAACAATGGTATCAGCGCAGGTGTGATACATTTATCATCTTTACGTGAGGAAAAAATCGAGAGAGGACGGCTCGCTCGCGCTGCACGTTTGAGACTTGTTTGTGGATTGCACGTCCGAAGCTATGGTCACGTCTTCAAAGCGGAACAGCAAACGTCCCCGGGCTGATATCGCAAGGAAAGGACAAAGGACGCGCCGCACATCTAGCACTCATTAGCAAGTCATCTGCTTCGGGCAGATAATTCTGTTTTAATGGAGATGAAGGCACGAGCCTGTCAAGAACCCAAAGATAGTAGCGGCATTAGCACAGAAATATCCAGAGAAGTTCATTTCATGTAATTTGGTAAAAAAAAAGGAAACTGAAAGAGAGCAACGTGTACTTTTGTGGAGAGCCGTTTTATGACTACCAGTGTCTTCTTTGAGGAAATAATAATACCCATTATATTTTTAACTTTAGTCTTTTTTTTTCTCGCTCTCTCTGTAACACCTACCTGTTTCTAGATTGCGAAAAACGTCCACTTTGGATTGGAAAAGCACGGAATGCTCCGAAACAAGGGAAGGTGAGGAGATGAAATTTTCAGTCTCAACTACAATAGGATGGATGAGGGGAGATGCAAAACGCATGCAACATGCTAATAAGTAGTTTAGCGTAAGCATATAAAGATCTGACACTGAAACAAATTTAAATAGTTCGGTAATTAGAGTGACTTTAATATTGTTGGATATTTGGTACAGATTCACGACACAATCCTAATTAATTCAACACACTATAAAAATGTGAAGAAGCTCGGAGGGGGAGTGAATACTTCTGCAAAACACTACAGTATATAAGCATTTGGAACTTACCTTTCGGATAATTACAGAGTAATTTGTCTTGCATGATGGCATTTGCTTAGAGATTTTTTTTTTTCCAGGTCTGTTTTTGGACTTGAACTTTGATGTCAAGATTTAAGTTAGATAACTGGCAAAAAAATAAATAAAATAAAAAACCTTTTCAGAGAATGCCAGAGGTACGAGAGAGGAAGACAGAGCACTCGCTACTGACAGCGGCTGCAGAGATGACTAGAGAGATGTTCTTTGCAATGAGACAAACAGCAGGGTCGTGCCTACAGAATGAATATATTTAGCTTTGGGCAAAACTGTACAGCCCAGTTATAAAACTCTACGAGCTAAAGAGAGAGAGAGAGAGAGAAGAAGAAGAAGAAGAAGAAGAAGAAGAAGAAGAAGAAGGGAAAAAAAACTAAAAGAAATGTAGAGGTCCTTTCGCTATACCACGTCTCCTACAGTATTGCTTTAGGGAACGGTTGTGCTACACAGTGCTGGCCCTCATTAAGATCATGGAACATGGAGAGGAAAAAGGGGGGAAGAAGCAGACTGAGACAGAAGAACAAAACAGCGAGCGGTAAATGAGGTTTTTAAGAAGAAAATTCCAAAAGAGAATATGAGAACGGCTTACTGACAATCTGATGAAGTTCGTAACGATCTTTCACATGTGGTGTGAATTTAAGTTCAGTTGTTTTTTTGTTTTGCTTTGTTTTGTTTTTTTTAACAGGAGATACTCAGCATGCAGAATGAAGAAGATAAAAACTTCGGTCCGTAATGCTGGATTTTTACCTCCCGACCGGTAATTAATATAAAAAAGAAAACAGAATCTAGTTGTATACTGTATGGCATCTTTACCATAGTTACAGCAGCAATAACGGATTCGGGGACGGACCTACAGTACGCTACAGATGTGTAGCCCCGCGCAAATTACAAAAAGCCTCTCGGCCTCCAAACTGTGACAGTGTTGACAACTTCAGTAACACCATGAGAGCGAACTGCAGGAACAGCAATCATGTGAGCTCTCTCTCTCCGAGTTTAATCAGTAAACAACAGTAAGGTTAAGACGATGCACAGTGCATTTCTGTCTGTCTTCCTAACCTAGCTTCGCAGCATATCTACTGTATTGGTCTGTCTGTCTGTCTGTCTGTCTGTCTGTCTGTCTGTCTGTCTGTCTGTCTGTCTTGCGCTTCAATTTGAGTGCTCTGTTCCATGAATTTGCACCTGATAAACGTGAGTGAAATACAACTATTTATTGTGTTTTATAACCATAAACAGGCAACACCAATTATAAACCGCAGGCCCGAAAAGATAACTGTAACGAAGAAAAGTGAACGAAACGATGCAGGAGCTTTGCAGCAGCAACCTCAGACAATACCCGAGAGCGATGGCACTCCTCACTTATACGGCCTCTTATAGCACTTTTAGAACAAGAAACTGATTATCCAGTCTCTTAGGCATGGGTTAGTTACAATTCTGCACTAAAGCGAGATGGAAAGCGATGGTTTGCCGCTGATGGCTAATTAAAGATTTAATATCAAATGTTAATTAACCGCAGGCATACATCGCAATCAGGATGTCGGTCCCTCTCTCGCTCACTGACTCACTCATCATCTATACGGCTTATCCTGTATATGGTAGAGAGGCCTGGAGCCTATCCCAGGAGGGTTAGGGCACGAGGCCAGGGTGCACGCATACAGTACACACACTCGCACATTACAGGCAATTTGGGAATGCCGATTAGTCTAATGTGCTTGTTTTTGGACTGTGGGAGGAAACCGGAGCACCCAAAGGAAACCCACCAAGCACAGGGAGAACATACAGACACAGACCCGAGGCAGGATTCGAACCCGGAACCTGGAGCTGCAAGGTCACAGTGCTAACCTCTACGCCACCATGCGCCAGATGCCAAGTTCACAGCAAATAATACCTAAATGTTCAGCATAGCATTTCCAGTTTAAGATGTATAAAATGAAATGCGCCTCATGCAGCAGAAAACATGGTTAACAGTAGTGTTAATGGGAGCGCTGAGACTTCAGGTTTGACTATGTGGCATTGGCAAATGCTTTGCACGGCTCACAGGTCAGGTAGGAGGGCCCCGTCGCCCGACCCCGGCAAGGTCAGGACCGGCTCCGGGGACATCCTGATGATATTTCATGCTGTACTGCTCGTGACAAAAGTAGAGCAAAATAATGAAGCTGTGTGAGATTTTAACTCACTATTTAAGGAGATAAAATACAGTCCTTAAAATATACTTGTGTAATGATGATTCTGAAAATAAAGCCACAAAGCACAAAATGCGGAAGCTTCTTACGAGTTAATGATGGATAAAGGACATGTGCGGAGGAGCAGAGACACACAGAGGCTTTTCTGCAGCGAGTCTGGATCGTCCTCTCTGAGCTGACATGCAAGCTGAGGATAGGGACCGGATGGGGATGTGCAACCCGCGGCTCTGAAGGCACTCTCACGCAGCCCTGGTCACGAAGGGATTCATCATTTCACAGTGCAGGGATTTTATGAATATATTGTTTTAAATGATAAAAAAAAAAAAGTTATAATTAAGCGGGTGAGGAATTGCTTCAGGAGCGAGCAGAAGTTATGCTCTAGACTTCATGTAGACGGATATGAAATTGTTTTAAAAAAGAACGATAAAAAGTGTTGTACAATTGGCTTCATCGAGTGTGACATATTTTCAGACATTACCATCTGCCTACTTTTTCTTTTCCCCCACCACCCCGACTAGTCAACTGCTCCCCAGAGTGGTGACTAATGAATGTATCATTTGACTAGTCTAGGCAAGCCCTACTTCATATATGTGTGAGTTTTTAGCTTGCTCTCTCTGTCACAGTAAAAAGAAAAGAAAAGAAAAAGAAAAAGAAAAGAAAAAGCAAAGGCGCAGCAGTTACATCATCCCATCAGGTTCCTGTCAGGCGCCTTTCCGAGGCTGAGCCTAAACAAACGGGGGTGGGGTGGGGAGTGTTGATGTTTGCACTTGCCCTTCACAGTTTTTCATCATACTTGGACAGAAAGGTAAAAAAGGTTGAATGTGAAGGATCGCAGCATGGTACATCATAGCGTGTGCGCTGTAGCGTCGCGCAAGAACATTCGGGTACCGTTTTAAATCCTACTTCCAGCCAATTACTGGATTCAAATCGCATCAAAGATCTGAAACATGGACTTTTGAAAGCATCAACGAACAAAGAAGGAAAATGGTCAGTGCTGCATGCGCACGGCTTTGCTAATATTGAACCGCCAATCAAGCAATTCAACTCCCCCCCTTTTTTTTTTAACAGTGGAATATTAATTGTAATGACTCGCCGAGTCAAAGTGCACGAGGTGTTTCTGATTTTCAGCTCCATTGTCTTCCCTTACTCTTTGAGAGCGCTGATATGAATATACATGACAATGGTCCTCCTCTGAATCATAACAAGTCAGTTACTATGCCACTCCAGGAAGTCTTCCCGGGCACAGAGCTCCGACCTGATTTGCATACTATTTCCGCATTTAATTTTCCATAGAAGAGACAGGGGCTTGATGGGGCCTAATGCGGAGTCTGACACCTCCAAAGCCCTGTAATTATCCCCCTGACCTGCTCCTCAGCTAGATTCTTTCCAATTAATTGCTAACATAAATAGAGCTTCAGGTGGTCCTGGGGTCACGTGAAATGCCATGAATACACAAAGATTATTATGCCAAAATTTCATCCAACACAAGAACTCTGGGTAACGACATTAGCCGCGTTTTTCCTCTGTGACAAGACGAGTTTCGTAAGAACACACACACGCACATCCTTACTTTATTGCAGCTAATAAAATAGCACTTGATCCAGCACATCCAATGCATCAACAGACAACAGATACGAAACACAGGGCATGAAATTCGGGTATGAAATTCAGACTTTTCTATCACATTTAACGCATTTTAATGTAACATTTATCTTCCGTTAGCTGAGTTATTACAAAAAAATATTCTGGGATATCTTAGTAAGTGTAAATATCTTTAACATAAATATTAAATTCCTTAACATATGATTTCAACTAACCAAATATACAATTATTTGTAATTAAAACAAAGTAAAACTTGTAAAAAATTTATAAAAAAAACTTGTCTAAAGTTTTATTGCATATATAATATAATAATATATAATATAAGATCATTAAGCTTATTTCTAGTGAAATGTTACAAAAATTGTAAGCAAAAATCTTGTACTATTGGTAGAGACTTTTGCTACTTTCAATTAATACATTGATTGAAACTAGCAAAATCATCTGCCTATAAATTATAAAACAATTTTTGCTAAAAGGTTAAGCTTAATGATCTTATATTTTGTTTGTTGTAATCTTATTAATCTTGTAATCGTATTGCAATCTTAAGTGCGGATAAATTTGACTACATTCAAGATATTTTCACTTTTGAAAACATTTTTTGCAGTAAAATAGTCAAATGTTTATGTATTTAATGTCTGTGTACTATTTAAGATGATAGTTATATCTGAGGTCTAACACAACTTATGATTCTCAAACACAAGGATTTTCAAACCCAATCCAACCATCAATCTGTGCAATAATAAAATGCAATACTAGCACTGTAAAAAAAAATAATAATAAAAAAATAACATGACATTTAAACCACACTTCAATCTCGAATCTCGTCACACCTAGAAACTAAATGATAAAAATATATATATATATCTTGTTCTACTGGCAGACAATGTTGCTTCTTTCAAGAAATAAATTCCAAAAAACAAGTTTTTTGCCAATAGAACGGGACTTTTTTTTAGCTTGTAATTATGGTGTAAATAAGTGTTGACTAGAAATACAAGCACAATCTAGTTTTGACAAACATATCGATTGGTTTGACTAAATTTAAGAACATTTCACTTGCAAAGATGCTAAGGTTTTTTTTTTTTTTTTTTTTTTTTTGCACTCCATCATATTATTTCAAGCTGCGTAACAAATTTGTAAGCATGAGAGCAAAACCAAATCAATATATATATTCACCCAGAAAATGTAACGCATTGTGCATTGTTGCAGGAATGTAGTGTCCTGCATTCTGCTTCCAGGCAAAAAAAAAAGTGGGCTTTGGCCTAGTTGCTTTGCTGCTCATTTGGATAGTGACTCAGTGAACAAAGCCACAGTGCCATCTGTTCCCATCGATAGAGAAAAGCGAGTTAGCTTAGCCTCACGCTCTCCAAGCCTTTTTCCAGACTATGACTTATTGATCAAGCTAACCTTTCCGCCTGTGGCCTTTCTGTCGAAGTCCCACACACCAGCAGTGCGGGTTAAATGACAGGTTGGAGAAGACAGACAGCCATCGCGCTGCAGTCCTAAGCCTTTTAGAGCCTACGTACACACATGCACACACAGACCTTTCTGACATAACACATGAGTCATCCCTAACGCTGTCACCCCAGGACCGCCTTCGTGTTCACCCATGTGATAAAGCTTTTTATCATTTTATACTGAGGCGGTTTGATTCGTTATGGAGGAGTGTGACTGTGTTGTTATATTAGTGTGTGATTCCAAGAGTAAATAATTTCACTTTCAAATCAAAGATTTGTCCGGGGCTCTATGATGTAAACAAGGTTCGTGAAATATTACATAACTAGCCCGTGTAGCAATCATTTTGAAAACCGTCTCCACTCTTGTCTCATCTTGTTTCGTTTTGGTTTTCCTTGTTTGATATTTGCAAAACTTATGTCTTACTTTCCTACTTTTTGCGCTATTGTTGAAGTTTGAATAATTTTGACCCATGCCCAACCCTGCTTGTGTTCTGACTCCTTTGACCACACCATTTTGGGTTTCCTTAAAAAGCACACAGCTCACACATGTACCAGCGTCAGTATATTTATTTGTTTTTGCTCTGGTTCGGTTAGAGCTAACACTGACAGGCTGATGTACTGTATACTAATTAACATGATGCATATTTAATAGCCCTTTGGTTGGCTGCCTACAAATACGAGTGTTCAAATGTATAGTACCTATTACTAATTATATCTCTGTCTGATGTTCTTCACTGCAGCATCAAAATCCACAACAACTGCATTCATAACTCATCTTCACCTCAAAATTAATTTTGTTATTGTTGTTAACACTAACATTAAAACATAACATTAAAAACACAGATAGATTAAGTGAATAAGATTGATTAGCTTGCTACAAAGGCACCTGGCTAAGGGGTGGGGATACATCAGGGAGCAAGTGAACAGTCCTTGATGTTCGTATGTTGAAAAGGCACGAAGGCCAGACGACTGGATCCGAACCTCTCCAAAAGCTCTTGTGGAGTGTCCCCAGTATACCTGGTGGAGAAATGGCACACGGATGCAATATGGGAAGAAGGAAAGCTGCTGGATGCAGCGTAATGCTCTGAGCAACGTTCTGCTGGGAAACCTTCATATTTCCGGATGTTACCTTGACATGTAGCACCTACTTAAACGCTGTTGCAGACCAAGTACTACTTCATGGCACTGGTGCTCCCTAACGCCTTGCGTCTTTCAGCAGGATAACACTCCCCTGCCAAACATGCCAAACATTTCAAGGAGATAACTTGTCCTCCAAAATCCCCAGATCTCAATAAATCTGATTGAAAGTCTGTGGAATATCCCGGACAAGCAAGTTTGATCCACCTTAAAGAACTTTAAAGGATCTGAAGACCCCTGGACGGCGTCTCGCACCCATGAACGCTGTATGTTTCATGTTCATGGATGGACTTTTATGCTGACGTGTTTCCAAACTTTATTTCCCAGTGGGCACTGCACCATAAGCTTGTCATTAAGGTCTTCTGAGTCTAGTTTCTGTTGATGAGTTTGGTTATAAATAGTCTTGTCCTTGGTTTAGTCTTGGTCCTGTCTCCAACGTAGTTACAGTGCTGTGTTCACTGTATCGCCCGATGGTCCTGTTCGTAGGATAGAACTATGTTTTCCGATAAAAAAAAAAATTAACTTAACACTTGCACTTACGCAGTGCCTGATTTTATCAATACCTGACACAATACCTGTGTGTACAATATATACAGTATACAGTGTATGTATATACTCTTCATTATGTTATATAGTATAGTGTGTTGTAGTTCCAAAATCATGCACATACAGTAAGCTCATGATTAAATGTCACCTTTAAAGTAAGTAAAGCACTTAAGCATCATTAAATTCTTTACGGTCCTTTACAACTCAATATTTTTCCCTTGCTTTTGGACCTGTTACCAGCTTCACATTTTTAAAAGAGGAAGAGGTTAAATGCCATTTATTCCTAACGTTGCAGCAGAAGTGCAAGCATTCAATTATGCAGCTAATGAACATGCTGTTTTTAATGGTTTTGTTAACAGAATTGCTTTTAGCTCAGAGTAGTTTATCAAAACACACACACACACACACACTATATGTAGAATATGTATTTATGAAAGGGAAATCATCATCTATTTCATTTTGAAAACTATAAAGCATGCTGGAGAGTCAGTGTTACTGTTATGACAAGAGGTACCTGTATGCACACACGTGCATTATGCATTACACGTACAGCACATGAGATTGGTGAGATATCTTTCGAGACTGGTCAGGCTTTCTAATGGCCACAATGAGGTTATCTCATTGTAGCTTATTCTGCAAAGTGATTGCTTTTATTGAGCACTATTTTTCTTGGTAATGAGTCCTTAATGGGATCGCTGATAAGGTAAAGAGCAGCCATGTTCTCTGTGCCACTCGGCGTTTCTGTTGTGTCTGCATAGCTACTGTCTCTTTAAATCACACGACGTCCCCAGCGAAACGGAGACGCCCCGGATATCCGTGTCTTCACTGGTCATTAAAGAAGTCAAGCAAGGCTGTAAAGTACTGTTAGCGCTCGTGCTCATGACACCAAACAACCCCCATAAAAGCGCGCACACAGCACATTCACACCTGCATATAGTTCATTTCAGCACATAGGTACCAGAGACATGACTGAGGCATCGTATTAAACTGAAAAGCACACCAGCGTCACACGTCAGGAAAGGAGAAAAGGCCTCGGCACAGCCACAGCCGGCCTATTACAGCAGACTAATGTCCTCCGATACTACTGGACACAAAGCAAAATGAATGTCAAAACCCATTTTAGGACACATTCGTCAGCACACACACACACACACACACACACACACACACACACACACACACACACACACACACACACACACACACACACACACTCTCTCTCTCTCACACACACTCTCTCTCTCTCACACACACTCTCTCTCTCTCACACACACTCTATCACATACAGAACACCTACTATACACCAACAACTGCTGCTTTCCTTCTGGTCACATAGCTGTAGTAAGAAAACTTACTTGTATAAAATTATATTACAAGATTACATACTGTACGTGATATCATATCAACTCACGACAACAATAAATATAATTGCAAGCAACGATGAGTGGGCCCAAGCACCCACCGCCATCGGCACACTGGGCACATGCATTTAAAGGGGACACACCAATAACATTATGACTAGTATGACCTAATTTTAAAAAAGGGGGAATTTTATGTCCAGACCTCCAAAAAGCCCCAGATGCTCAAAAACAAAAACAAACAAACAAAAAAAAAACATAAGACTATGTTGTCACTCAATATAATGTCACACAGAAAGTT
Organism: Clarias macrocephalus; assembly: GCA_011419295.1. Classification (NCBI taxonomy): domain Eukaryota; kingdom Metazoa; phylum Chordata; class Actinopteri; order Siluriformes; family Clariidae; genus Clarias; species Clarias macrocephalus. The sequence goes on from JAAGKR010006120.1 coordinate 40,869, forward strand.
AGTAACCCCTTTTTTCCCGGTATAGGTTTAAGGCATTGTCATGACTGACCCGTTTAATATATCAAAATTCCCTTTGCAATTCTGCATCCTCACTGTATTGAGATCATATAGGCCTGGTTTGTTGGCGATCGTATATATCCCCTAGGAGGAGTACATCAAAACCCATTGGTCCTCTAAATGTGTTCCGGATTTCATATGCATACGTGCAAGTGTGTATGAGCTTTGCAACAAAATCTGGACTCTCAGGCATCCTTTGGCCAGTAGATTCCAACCTGTCTGGCAATTCTCATGATTTTTGAGTCAAGTTAAAACCCCCAAAAGGCCGAGGATGGTGGATCCTTCGAAGAACAAGAGAGCCCTCACACACTATGACGACATAGGGCTGATGTCATAGTGCTTGGGCCTTAATAAACATCTTAAGTATGTGTCATTATAAATGCAGGTTTTGCACAATTCTTATATATTCAAGGTTGCATATCTATATATAGAATCATGACTGTCTCACTATTTCAGTAAGTTCTCCGCCCCTGCCCTCCAAAAAAAGATTAATAAATAATATTTTGAGAAAAGCATCAGCTGATAATGATTTTATTATGGGATTATCGTGCTATCAGCATAGGTACCGCTAACACCGTATCCAATTTCACTGCCTCCTTTTCTCCCTATCTGATTTCTGCTCAGGCCTTGAAGTGTCAGCGTCTATCACGTCTCCATCTCCACCTAAATTCGCAATCATTAACTCGTCCTTGCAAAACTTGCTGCCTGGTCTCTGCAGGATCCGTGCAATCAAAAAGACCAAAAATTACACCCAGTTCATGTGCAGTAATATGCAACAAATATTGTGTGTTTTGCTTCTAGGTAACCTTGAAAACTAATGAAGCCTAGTTGCCTAGTTTCATTAATTGTTTGTGATTTGGGATTTATTCTTCCCCTGTGTCTGGAGACAGAAAACGCCTGGACTGATGGGATCTCACACGCCTGTCCTCATCAGCGTGAGGGGCCACCCAGCAGCTCTACTACTCATGACCGTCGCTCATTCTCCACTCCTGATAAAGTGCACAAGGCAATCAATGCCTCTGTAGTGAAAGCAGGACTCACATTATCTCTGTTTATTTTTCAGACTCTGCTGCTAAGATGAAATTATGTCTATTATTGAAATTATTCATATTCTTTAACATATGTTGAGCACATCATAAAATATGCGTTTACTTTTGTTGCTACATACTGTATACTGGCAAAACATCAGAAGTATTTTTAGTATAGTAAAAACAACCATGATTAATAAGCGCCAAACCGACATCGATGATTTGCAGCATATTTTTCCTCACTGCCCAACTTCCAGAAGTCGCCTCAGTACAGCCCAAGAATAGCACCAACTCCGAGACTATAAATCTCTAGCCTTGCTATTCATTGCTTCACAATTCACTGCAAGAAAAATATGAGGTAAGCAGAAAAAAAAAAAATCCTTATTACGGAACATAACAATAGGCAAAAGAAAAGCTCCTAGAGGCACGTACGTCCAGGACCAGCAAGCACAAAGGCTCATGTATAATAATTATCACGCTAGTCTGCCGATTATATTTTTCAATTGAAGTACAAAATAGGCTAAAACAGGGTTTGTCGTAATGGTGATTCCATTAAATTTTAAATGAATTCTTTGTGAAAGGACACGGCACTGGTATTTAAAAAAAAAAAAAAAAGCTTATCTACAAATGAAGTCTAGCTGATTGGTTTTCTATTTTGAATCTACTCCCTGTAGGAGACCTGGCTATCATGATGGTTTTGGACAAAATAATAATAATAATAATAAAAAAGTTTTCACGAGCAGAATGAATTCTACAAAGCTGAAAGATAACCAAATGCATCTTCTCCTCTCAAAGATAGCGTACGCCAAAGCTGGAAAAAATAAAATAAAAGTCAAGTCTAGGATCAAAGATGGTCCTCTTTTTCTCGCCAAACTTCCATACTGTAAGCTAGTTCTCTCAAAATGACGATAAAGTCGCAGCCTCTTCGGTCCATCGGTCTGCGCTTCACTTTTTCAGGCATTCAGGCTTTCTTGGGACTTTCAAAAAGAAAGAAGTGAGGACAAGAATGAGGAGAAAAACATCACGAGGCAGAGTGAGAAAGATGATTTATCTTTTCAGCTGGAGATGCAAACACTGGGACGATCCAACTAGGTTTCACTAGGGCCTGAACAAAAAAAAATAATAAAAAATGCAGCACCAAGGGGTAATTTATGGGTTCGGTTATGGGCGTGTCAATGAACGTGTCCGGGTGGAACATTTCAATCTCTGATGTATATAGGGCAATGCTCCTCTCCCTGATCCGTGTCTTCTATACACTTCTTCCCCTTTAGATTCAGGCTCTGAAGGCCCCGCCAGCATCTGTCACTAAGTGCAGAATGGTGAGAAGATTAACACACAGAAGGGAAGTCGGTTAAATATCTGGAAATGAGAAATAGGAAAGGAAGAGGGCCTCTGAAAGGGCAGAGTAAATTAAAGCCACGTACACGCTTCTGATTTGTTGCAGCATTCGATAATGAACAGTAGTTTGTAGGGCTGAGTTGATTCGAGTTTTTATTTCATTTAATCCAACAGAGTTTAATTATAGAGCTTAAAAACTTTTAAAATGTCTTTTCCACTCTCCAGTCTAATAGGTGGCAGTAATGCACAAACTAAACATGATCATATTTTGTGAGCACTGTGCAGAAGATGGGAGCGGTTTGTACTTTCTGTAAAAGCTGTGGTTTATTTTAAAGGAAGTTATCAATTGCATACTATTAAACCCTCGCAAGTTAGCTAAATAACTTAAAGCGTGAATCGATTCTGAATCAAAAAACTGATCCGGCGATTTCAATGGATCTAATTCACCAACAAAAGCCTGATTAAACTGCATAATCGATTTAATTGCAGAGCTCTAGTCATTTGATTCATTCATCTTTTGTCCATGTTCCTGGCCACAAGCTTCCGACTATTAAAGGCTGCAGTCTGATTTGTGCAACGTTTAATTACCAGTGTAAGGAAAATGTTTACGGACTGGTAATGAGTAAAGGAGATCTTGCATGTTTGCTGACTAGGGTATAAGGCCTGTTGTTTGTGTAAGTAAATGGTAATCCCTGGTAGTCACGTCTGGCTTGCGCGACCATGTTGTGACCTGTTAGAAAGATGGTGCTTGAAAATATTGAATGAAAATCACTTCTTGCTACAGCGCTGTTAAAAAGTATTTGCCCCCTTTTAAATTTTTTGGCATATTTGTCACTCTTAAATGATTGAAATCATCAAACAACTTTTAATGCAGCACATACAGTAGATAGCTACGCAGTTTGTAAATAATGATTTTTTTCATTAAGGGGGAAAAAACGCTGCGCAAAAGTTTTTGGAGTGGCCTAGTCAACATCGGGACTCAATTCCGATTGATAGGCTGTGGCATGACCTTCGACAGACCGTTAAGGCTCGAAAACCCTCCAATGTGGCTGAATTGAAACAATTCTGTACAGTAGATCCCCCGATGAGCTCACGCAGGCGAAAGGAGAGGATAGCGCTGTGCTCTGAGTGTGTCACGCCGTCTCCAATGGTGACTGAGCTCGCAGTTTGAAAAGATGCGGTTGATGGCGCCATCGGAAGAAACATGTGGCTCCCTGGTTGGTGGTCGTAGCCTTGATGTGGGATTGTGGGTGTACAGAAGAGTGGGCCAAAATTCCACCAGAGAGATGTGAAAGACTCACTCTTGACCCAAACGCTTGATTGCAGTTTTCGCCAAGGATGGCACAACCCGTTATTAGGTTTGGGGGCAATTACTATTTCACATAGGGCCAGGTAGGTTTGGACGGGTTTTTCCAATTTATAAATGTAATCGTCATTTAAAAACTGAATTCTGTATTTAATCGGGTCACCTAAGCTTAATATTAAAATTCAAAGTGTCAAAAATATGCGATAAAATAGAAAAATCTAATCCTTTTTCACAGCACTGTATGAGTGCTCGTTGCAGAGAAAGACCTAAGAAACAACTTCAGCTACATGAGGAATTCCAATAGTGCTATAGTGAATACGACAGCTAGAAGAGCAGTGCAGTAACCTCATGCTAAAGACTTTCCGAGTACATAAACACGACCGATCAATGAAAATCATTATTATTTTCAAGCCTTCCACTACTACTACAGGTTTTAACACACTTGGGACACAAACAGGAACTCAGTATAGGCTTTGAGAGTACTTGAAAGTGACCATTGAGATCATTTAAGTTTGTGTTATTACCGAGGGACTCGTCAAGCGATGCAGGGTTTCAATCCACATGGAAATATAAGTCACCGGGAAATAATCTCACCCTAACCTCTGGTCTTAAACGTTAGCCTATAAGAGAAATAAAAGCCGCTCGGAGCAACACGCCATTACACCGCATTTAATTCACAGCAACGGTTTAAATCCATCTGATGCGAGTTTAATAAGCAAATAATGCGGCACTAGCAGGCGCAAATGTGAAGGAGTTGTTAAAGCAGCCAGTGTTTAATAGCTCTTGTCCTTCACTTAATAGCGGGAGAGGACAAAGAGAGAAATGAGAGTAAAGACAAAGAACTGGCTAAGGACATGGAGAGCACAGAAGGAAAGGAGTGTTCAGGTATAAAGAGAACAGAAAGGTGAAAAAGTAAAGAGGACGATATACCACCACCAAAAAAAACAAAAAAA
>JAAGKR010006121.1:0-45545 GCA_011419295.1 Clarias macrocephalus
GACTAGCGAGAGGCTTGGGAGAGACTAGCGAGAGGCTTGGGAGAGACTAGCGAGCGACTAGCGAGAGGCTTGGGAGAGACTAGCGAGAGGCTTGGGAGCGACTAGCGAGAGGCTTGCGAGAGACTAGCGAGAGGCTTGGGAGAGACTAGCGAGGGGCTTGGGAGAGACTAGCGAGCGACTAGCGAGAGGCTTGGGAGAGACTAGCGAGAGGCTTGGGAGAGACTAGCGAGAGGCTTGGGAAAGACTAGCGAGAGGCTTGGGAGAGGCTTGGGAGAGACTAGCGAGAGGCTTGGGAGAGACTAGCGAGAGGCTTGGGAGAGACTAGCGAGAGGCTTGGGAGAGACTAGCGAGCAACTAGCGAGAGGCTTGGGAGAGACTAGCGAGAGGCTTGGGAGAGACTAGCGAGAGGCTTGGGAGAGACTAGCGAGAGGCTTGGGAGAGACTCGCGAGAGACTAGCGAGAGGCTTGGGAGAGACTAGCAAGTGTCCAGCAACTGTCCAGCAAGAGGCTTGCACTACATGACTGTGCCTGGCTGTATGTGTTTGTGTGTGTGGCTTGTTGTCTTTGTGGCTTTGGTCCATACTGAAAAAAAAATAAAAGAAGCAAAGCTGCCTGTGTGTGTGTTTGTGTGTACGTGCGTGTGTGTGTGCGTGCGTGCGTGCGTGTCTCTGCCAGTATTGTCACGGACCATACGAGTTATAACACGATGTCCCGGCAGTGTATTTCAGTTATACACTGACAGAATACAAAAAAAAAAGATGTGTGAAAGACTGTATTTGATCTTTGAGATAAAAGACGACGAGGCGAGGTGTTCTAAAGAGACGGTCAGTGACGAGGCAGTATGATGCGGACGGCTGTTACCTCGCCATGACATCGTTACACTCCTGTTAGCAGACGTGTGTTATGTAAGACGACGCAATCTCGTGAGCGAAACACTCGCTTCTCAAGCTCTCCTCAGGAACATATGGTCAGGCTTTAGGGTAACACTCCATGATGGAGTTACACGAGGGTCTACCTCGAGGGGGGACAGAACGTGTAGAGAAAACAGAACGTTGGCAGCTGCTCTCACTTACGGACATTCTTCTGTATTCTGTCTACATCACGAAGTCTGGGTCTACATTCAGAACTCATAAGAATGCGAGCACACATACACACATGTCCTGATTTTAAAAAATGAGACATGAATCCCAAATCAAAACATTCCATAGACACCACTGCATCCTGTCTGAAAGAAAGAGAGAGAGAGAGAGAGAGAGAGAGAGAATAACTTTAGGTTTAGTTAGAGATTTATATATACTGGCTTAATAAATTCTGCAGGCTACAAAATTAGAGAATAGGAAGTCAGAAAAGTCTTAAATAGCATGGGACCCGCCCACACCACACAAAATTAGAGAATAGGAAGTTAGAAAAGTCTTAAATAGCATGGGACCCGCCCACACACACACACACACACACACGCACGCACGCGCGCAGTCTCACAGCTGAGTAAAAAAAGAAAAAGAAAGTGAAACCTCAAATACGTTTAAGAACAATTTCTAAACACATGAACACATTGCCATGCACAGGCAAGTCTTTTAAGAAGAAAGAAGCTCATATCAGCGAGGGGTGCCAATATTTCTGGTACAGCTGGCACTACTTCCACTACCGAGGTCCTGCTTACACATGGAGATAAGCCAGTGGAGGATATTGTGAAAAAGACTTCTACTAATGTACAGATACTACACACTGCTTAAAGAGGTTACACTTATGAGTTAAAGTCTGTGTGTGTGTGTGTGTGTGTGTGTGTGTGTGTGTGTGTGTGTGTGTGTGTGTGTGCGCGTGTGTGTGTGGGCCAGATCACTAAAAACCAAGATGACCTGAGGGATTACAGGTGGAGAAGTAGCTTCCTCATCCAGATGTTTATCGCATCAAGTAAGACATGTGATCTGATCTGGACTTCTCCACATCCTCTCTCTCTCTCTCTCTCGTACACTAACAGACGCAGACCCAGACATACACGTTTCTGATGCTACTTTGTGTATTATTTGTACACTACCAGTGAAACCAGTTTGGACACTCCTTCTAATTCCCTGATTTCTATTTCCTTCTGACGCTTGACGATGCCGTTCTCTCTGCTTTGCGACAATGATGATTGCTAAACGTGCTATATAAATAAATACTGAACTGAATTTGTGTGTGGCTTACACTGTACGGCCAACAGATTGTCCGCAAAATTGAAAGCACTTCACTGGAACTAAGAGGTCCCAACATGTTCCTGCGCGATACGTATGTATATGCAAATAAGATTCACTAAAGACAAAGTTTGCCCAGTTTGCTGTAGCGAAAGACCAGGAGGTTGTTCCTGCACACGTCCCTGACCTCGACCCTGCTGATCAATCTGAGATCCTCAGAACTAGAACGCTGACTGTACCCCAGATCTCCTCCTCCAACATGGGTGTCTGACCTCAGTGAGGCTTCTGTGGCTGAACGATCACTAATCCCCAGAGACGAAACATATCTTTTCAGATATGAACAAGTCAGAAAGAGGAAGGAGGTGAGGTGAAATCATAAACGGTTTAAACTCGAACACATACTGAAACAAGACCTGGGGTCCAGCCTGGTCCATGGTGCATTCCTACCTCGGCTTATTTCCCACATCTCTGAAAAACCAACGGGAAACAGTGGAACGGTTCGGCATTACCACCGCCAGCACAAAAGTGGTCTACTACATACAACAAATAATAAATACATATGTACAGTATGTTTGCTTTGATTTGATTTATTTGATATTCCTATTCATTTCACGTTTCAGAGATCAACCTACTAACCCTCCCCTCCATCTACCCATATGTGAAGTGTAAGATGGAGTAAAAAAACAAACAAACATGGCACATAGACCTTAAACCCCGGAGTATTTGTAGCCATTTTAAATAGGCTTCATGTTAAAAAAGAAAAGATTTATTTAATCAAAATTCCAACAATATATTCAAACGGATACAGATTTTACGACCGATTTCACAAATGTTGAATATGCGCACCGCCTGTGACACGACACTCACGTCAAGTCGGTAGTCCAGCTCCAACATGTTCACTTTCGGTGAGTCCCTCATGTGCTCAACTGTAGCACGGGGGTTTTCTTCCCCCCCAATGCGAACATTATGTTTGTTAACTCTGCCATTCGTATGAAACGAAACAAGACCCCTTTCGAACTCCTCATCTTTCTGTTTCTGTTCCAGAATTAACTGTAAAACATTAAACTTAGTTTTTAAAGTTCTTCCCGTTAAAGGTTTAGATCATTTGAGTGAGAATTGGCCCTGCAATAATTGGGAATTGGGACCCTGTATATACTGTATATATATAAAAATAAACAAAATAAAAAACTAAAAGGATAATAATAATAATAATAATAATAATATGATGTTCCTCATTTTGTGAGTAATATAATACTAATTTTGTGAGTTCTACATTTTTTTGTTTCATTTCATTAACATATTCTGGTAGAATGTAAAAATTACAAGCTTTATAAATAAACTTATAAATAATTATAACTTTGGTTCTACATGACACATCAAAAACTTCCATACAAGTAGATGTTTTTTTAAATGAGTCATTGACCAATTGTGTGTTGCCGCACAGATCTGTGTCACTTGAGTTTTAAGAATTAATCTTATTTGGTATTTTAAAAGAAGAGCCCGTTCACCACATGAAACTGCAGAGCATGTGCGATGGCCAGTACATCCTTCTTATTCTTTTTCCTGCCTCTCAGTACACCGCTCTCGCTGTATCAGGTACAGGAGCAGTAGTGCGAGATGGAACTGCCCTCTACTAGTTAATCCATCTCAAATGGCATCGTTCTGGTGGGCAAATATACTTGGGCAGTCATCAATATGCCTTGGCGGCCCATCCACGTACACTTTTTATGTGGTAAACACTGAAGATGAACAATGATCTAATGATGTAAAGCGCTCAGTTGACTTTTAGGATTTTTATCAAGCCATGATGTCAGGAACTTCACTAACTAGACTCCGGCAAGGGAGAACAGTGGAAAAATGTGATCTGCTCGAATGAGTCATCGTTCAAAGTAATCTTGACACGTGGGTCGGTGCATGTGTGGCTCAGTTATGCTGTAAGGGGCTGATGAGGTTGGGATCACCATAAATCAACACAAAGTTCTTTTAAATGATCAATAACATCCTGACAGGACTGGTCTCTTCCAACACAACCCCCCTACTGTCAACATGGCAGTAAGGGGACTCACTGATTTTTGACAGATGTTAGACAAAATTCTCCACCTCCACTATCAAACCCCTAATTGAGACGATATTTATTGGAAATTCTGGGTTAGTTCTTCTACTACACGTCCAGCTTTGTACAGTTTATTCCAACATGCAGCAAAGCTGTTCTGGCAACATTGTGGTGGTCATCTGTAAACAGGATTAATTCTGCTTTTGGGATGGATAGCTGTTAGTAAATTTCGAGAATGTTGTCTCACAAGTAAATGATAAACCCTGGGATAAATTCCATCTTTTCTACTGACAAACCTACCCAACACCACAGGCAGACTCCATGCCAGCCCTGTCATGATCTTGCCAAAAGGTTCCCAGGCCTAATCCTGAAGTACCCCCCTGTTCTGACACACCAACAACTATAAATCAGCTTAATAGTCAAATCAGGTGTTTTAGAGACAGGGAAACACCAAAATGTGTGACAGCTGCTACTCCCGGACCAGGGTAGAAAATTTGCAATATGCCTTTCCAACCTTTCCATTGAGGCATTATGATATGATATGGTCCAACCTCGAGTTCTGTGGCTCTGTTAGTACAGTGGGAGTATCCTGACTTTCTCCAAATGAAATATAAGACCAGGTGATCTCCTTTGGTGACCCCTGCAAGGACAACATAAGGTTCATTACATCTGTAATAGGTTGAAACTGAACAATAAGAAATGGCAAACTACTGTACATCTAATATATATATATATATATATGTGTGTGTGGAACACATAGAAGTTTTGCCATAAACTAAAAGGTCGCCAGTGAATCATAGCTATAGTCAAGCCTATAACATGTCATACCGCAAAAGAATAAATGAATAGAATTTGCACTATAAACCTGGGTTTTATTTTATCCTTGTGTACCGACAAAGATTTTAGACAAACATAAGGTCGTAAAGGACCGAGCCAGATTAGCTAGCTACGTCTGAGAGTATGGAACGGTAAATCCTCAATCACCAAGGTCAAAAGTCAACCATTAGATGGATTATTCATCAATGCTTACAGTTTTCTAGGATCTTTAAGGGCCAGTATTGAAACCTCATCAGGGAAAAGGCTCCGAGTTATTAATCAGAAGGTCGGCTGTTTGAGCTCCACCAGGTCGCCGCTGTTCGGACCTTGAGCAAGGAACCTTAACCCCGTCTGCTCCATGGGTGCTGTATGGTTGACCCTGAGTTCTGAACCCAGCCTGCTAACAAAAAGCTAGGATATGCCAAGAATACAGAATTCCAATGTGCAGCACAGTGGTATAGTGGTTAGAACTGTCGCGTTGGACTGTTCGATTCCGGCAAGGAGTTTGCATGTTCTCTCCGTGCTTGGTGGGTTTCATCCGGGTACTCTGGTTTCCTCCGATAGACTAAAGTCATGCAGATTAGGGTAATTGGTGTTCTCAAATTACACCATTGTGTGTGTGTGTGATCGTGCGAGTGTGTGCCCTGCAATGGATTGGCACCCTGTCCAGGCTATATCTATACAGGCAGGGGTAGCTCAGTGGTTAAGGCATTGGGCTACAGTCCAGAAGATTGCTGGTTCAAACAACACCGCCGCTGTTGGGCCCTTCAGCAAGGGCATTAACCCTCAACTGCCCACACTTTTTTTTTTTTAATCGGTCTGGATGAGAGCGTCTGCCAAATGCTGAAATGTAAATGCAGGATAGCGTGGTATAAACGATGAGTAAGTGAGAGAGTCTATGAGCATCTAAAATTAGCCAACACAGTGTGTATATACCATTGTCTACAAATGTGGATTAATATTTTACCCCCCCCCCCTCCCCCAAACACCCCATACCCTCGACTGCAACCCCAATAAAGTCATTCGGAGTGACCTTACAACCCCATTGAAAATCTCCCCCTTAGTCAGGAATTGCATTGTTTTTACACCTCAGTGCGCATGCGCCAAGCCTGCAGCAGCTGTTCGGTCCGCTTCTCACCTGTGCGTAATCTACAGCACGTGAGCGGGAACGCCACAGTAAACCACAGACGTGAAAATAAAAAGTTACCGCAACAAGAAGAAGAAGAAAAAAAAATGAACGGACAAACTCGGTGTGAGCGCGTTGGTGAAAGCACACACACTGAGGCGTGTGTTACTGAGAGACCCCAGATGAAAAGCCCCGGAGACACGCTCTGAGCGCGAAACTTGCCGCAACTTGTAAAAGCGCAAAGGAGTCTGCTCGCGCGCAGAGACAGGAAACGACTTAACTCGTCCAGGGCTTACCGAGGTACTGGCGCATGTCGAGCAGGATCCTCGGCGGTCCTCCGTGCAGCTGGTAGAAGAGCGAGGCGAGGCAGAAGAGCAGCAGAGTGCCCATGCAGAAGCCATAATCCCGCAGTGAGAAGCGCAGCCACACGGCGCACAGCCCCTCTGCCTTCCTCCCGTTCCGCTCTCTGCTGTGGTTCGCACGAGGAGGATGATGATGATGGTGGTGGTGGTGCTGGTGGTGTAGTCTGGGGCTGCCGTTGTGGTTCTTCATCGTCTCCTCGCATGGAAGCGTTGAGAGTGGTCGTCACCCATCCGCGGCTTCAGCGACAAACTTTGTGTAGCGCATTTATATAAAAACCCCAGGAGCCGAGAAGCACCTGAAATCCTGTCCGCGCGCGCACACACACACACACACACACTGTCTGACTCGCTGCCTCTCTCGCTTTCTCTCTCCTCTGCCTCAACTAGTTTCTTTTAGCGCTGAACTGAAGTCGGGAATCCATCCTCTGTTCTCCGGGTTAGAGCCGGTGTCAGATTACTGAGCCAGGAGGAAAAAGTTCAGGAGGAGGATGTGCTCGAGCACACTGCGACACAGCGCCACCCTGCGGCCACAGACTTCACCACTGTCACACCCACCCCCATCCCGAGAGGGTGCCAATATTTATTTATTTATTTATTTATTGATTGATTCACGAGCGCGTCAGTTATTTATCTTGCGCGAAGAAGTCATTATATTGATGAAACAAGTTGTTTATCTCGTCGGAACTAATTCCTCAACACGTTATCTTGTGTGCACAAGTTGTTTATCTTGTGGAGAAAAAAAAGTGATTATATGGCGGGAACCATGAATAGTTATGAATAAACTGCTTTTGTAGGAACAAGTTGCGTATTATCTTGTGTGTGTGTGTGGGGGGGGGGGGGGTGTTTACTATGTTAGAACATGTTATTTGAGAACGAGGTATTTATCTTGCGGGGAAAAAAATCATTATATTGATGAAACAAGTTGTTTATCTTGTGGGAATTCATTCCTCAACATGTTATCTTGTGGAGGAAAAAAAGTTATTATATGGCTGGAAAAAGTTGTGAATAAATTGCTTCTGTAGGAACAAGTTATTATCTTGTGGGGAGGAAAAATGTTGTTTACTATGTTAGAACATGTTATTTATCTTTTGAGAACAAGTTATTTATCCTGCGAGAAAAAAAATCATTATATTGATGGAACAAGTTGTTTATCTTGTGGGGAAAAGAGTTACTTAGTTACTTTGTTGGAACTTATCTATTTATCTTTTGAGAACAAGTTATTTATCTTCTAAAAGGTTTATCACATGATACACAATTTGATCTCGCAATATTATAACTTGTTCTCACTTAAGATATTTAACTTCAAGATATGTACCTTTTGAGACCAAGTTATATCATGAGAAAAGTTTTAACAAATTATAGAATTGAGGAAACATGTTCATCTTGTGAAAAGTTATTTATCTTTTGAGAATATTTTTTTTTTATCTTGTGGAAAGAAGTTACTTGGGAGAACAGGTTATTATATTGATAGCACAAATTGTTTATTGAGTGAAAGAGTTACTTATCTTGTCGGAACAAGTTACAGTATTTATCTTGTGGGAGGAAGATTCTTTTCTTGTAAAAACGAGTTGTTTATCATGTGGAAACAAGTTATTTAAAGTATCTTGTAAGAACAAGTTATTTATTCTGTAATAAGTTATTGTATTTAGAGAACACATTGTTTATCTTGTAAGAAAACATTATACTGAAGGAAGAAGTTGTGAAAAATTACTCATTGTGAATCTTTTGTGTTACAAGTTATTTATTTTGTAGGAAGACGTTATTATATTGGGGGAACAAGTTGTTTATCTTGTGTGCATGTTTTTGATCTATACTATGTACATTAGAAAAAAACAAATTTGTGAGCAAGATATCCGTCTCTATCAGTGATTGAACCTACCCCTGTTTTTCCACCCACAAACGCACAAACACAACTTGAGTTTGCATTAGTCAGGGCCATAATAACATGACCTTTAAGCGTAATAAAATATAGAATCACTCGATTTCAAGGGAAAAAAAATTGGGATTATTAACAAATTATTCACAATTTATACGTTGTTGATATTCCTCAAACTGACTTCTTCTATTCATAGCCTTCACTAATGAAAAACAATCTTGACCATCAGTCTGGTTCCAACTATGTCATTGAGTTGATCTGGTTTACATGTGACTTGTCTCTGTGTAAATCTACAGTTCAGTAGAGAAACACTGACTCCTGTTTCAACTCATTTGTTTTTCTTTTTGTAAGGCATATGACTGAGTTTTCTTAGCTCACACTCTGCCGTCTTCTTCGGTCTACCCGCAAGTTTTTACTTTTATAAATTTCTCATTTTGTTTATACTCACACTAACTCATAGACACAGCTGACTGGAAACTATGGTTTAAGCTCATGATCTCAGGATAAAAGTTTTACATGGCTGAGAAAACCTTTTTGTGAAGGAGTGTTTATAAAACGGCTAAACTCAAACGTGCATTCCGGACCTTAAGGCAGTTTTCCAAAGGGGTTTTCTCAGCCATGTAATACCTTTCTCCTGATGTCACGGCCTTAAACCACCAATTCTTATCACATTCTTCATATTTTCTAATCGTACATGTATTATAAGCAAGTTAAACAAAAGTTTTAACAGTTTTTTTTTTGTTAAGTCTAGCCAACTTCACAATGTTGACTTAATTTTATTCATGTAGCTTTGACTGCATGCTTTGATTTATTATTATTATTATTATTATTATTGGTAGTACAGTATACTATGTTATAGTATAGTACTAGAACAATAATACCTGTAGGTTAATATCACATAAAACATGTTAAGTCTAAAGTAACACTTTTTAAAGGCTTGTTTTAAAGAGAAATGTACTGTTCTCCTTGGTTGTTACAATTTAAGCTTAAATTTGAACTTTTAGTTAGTGGTTGCAGTGCTGAGCTACTGATCAGAAAATCAAGGCCCTATAACCCTCAACTGCTCAAATGTTCAATATAAGGAGATTAAATATAAGTCGCTCTGGGAAAGTGCGTTAGCCAAATACTGTAAAAGAAATTAAATACTGTTGTTTTTCTATTCTGAGTAACAACAACATGAAAACCACATACAGCAGTCATCAAAAACCCCAATGTCCACTGATATTTAAAACCTAGGGGAGATTGTGGTAAGATGAGCCAGTGGGTAAGTTAACCCACCCCGTGTATCTTGGCAGTCTATTTTGTATTTTGGATCCACCCATCATTTGCGCCAGACTGAAAAATGGGAAGAACATGGGAGAGCTATTAAGCACCAATTTACTTTAAACAACGTTTTTGGTGATTTGAAAAGATATAACACTTTTAGTTAAATATTAGCCGCAGTTGATAAGCTAGTTTTTTTTTTTCTTTCCAAAATGGTGGCTGTGGGTTAAATGAACCAAATGCTGTCGGGTAGATCGAGTCAGCAGCTTAACTTTCCCCACCATAAGGCACTGAAGTTAAGTTCAATCTCTGAGGTATAAACTGGTATTTTGATGCTACTGTATATTATATAGCAAAAACAAATGGCATTATTATGCTCACAATTCTGGCCCATCACTTTCATCCTCTAAGACAAGAGTGTTTTCAGTCCATTTAAGACTTTTTATAATATGTGACTTTTTACCATGCACAGTGTATACAGTATATGTGTGTGTCTGTGTGTGTATATACACACGTAGGCAAAAATGCGGAAGTATGTGCAGTATATGGCGGTACAGTGATTTAGGTGGCATGTTCTCCCCATGTTTCCTCCAGTTTCCTCCACACAGTCCAAAGACATGCAGATTAGACTAATCGGCGTTCCCCAATTGCGCCTAGTGTGTGAGTGCGTGTGAGAATGTTGACTGAAGGGCCTACCAAGGTCGTAAAATGGGAATGAATAAATAAATAAATAAATAAATAAATAAAAATCACCACTGGCCTGGACGATCCCTAGTTCGACTTCAGAGGTTCCTAGATGGAAGGATATAGTAAATGCAGTAAATAATATGCAACATGGCTCTGCAGTGAGTGTATGCAGTAACTACAAAATAGATAACGATAGAAACACTCACCATGCCGCTGTCCTGGGTTTTTTTTTTTTTTTTTTTTTTGAAAATAGATTGGAGACCTAAATACCGTCTAATCTGACAGGAATGATATAACGGAACAATGATAGGATTCATTTCCGACCGCGATTAGCATATTGGCATCTCAGCAAAGTGCAAGTTGAAGAAATAAAAACTCGGTATTCAACAAACATAACCAACAAACTTGTCTAGGACACCGCGTCAAAAACTGAATACAACAAAGACATACTGCATGCAGAGCCGTAATCCTCATTCCAGTCAGAAGATTCTTTTTATTACACTTTTTGTTTTTCAATACACAAGCAAAATCTTTATAGACAATCATTAGCTAGGTCAAAGGGGGAAAAAAGATCATTTGTACACAGATATTTTACAATAGATACTGTAGCAGGACACTGGCTAAAGCAATATGCAAAAGAGTATTGCTGTTTTATATTTATATATGGTACACCTAATAATTTGATGTGAAAAACAAAAACAAAAAATAAGTTATTTAAATATTAATTACATATACAGAATGTGCAACACATCCACAATTTCATATATGTAATTAGAATCATTAAAAAAAAAATGATCAAACCGATTTGAAGTAATTAGCTTGTTACAGTTCTTACTCTAGTTAATGAATGTTGACAGGGAAAAAAAAAAAAAAAACACTTCAGTTATAAACCAGCATGATCCACTGCAACCCTCCACATAAAACCTGAATTGTGGACTTTACACATTAGCGTTTACTAATTTGTTCTTCCTGAAACAAGAAGCCCACTTTAATCTTGATATACTTGAATATAAAGTGCATTTTAACAGTAATTAGTAACATTATTATGAAATATTTATATACATTTTTTTAATATATATATAAAATTCACCTTAATACCATGATTGCATTGTTAAAAAGGCGTTTGTTAGGATTTTCCGCTCCTTCTTAGGACATTAAGGTTGAATTTGGGTGTCGTGAGAATCCTAATGTAGATTTGTAAATTGTGCTGATTGAATAAATACAAAAAAACAAAAAACAAAAAAACAAACAAAAAAAAAATATATATATATCCATCTCTCAAAAAAATGTGCCAGAGTTTAGGTTCTGAAGCGCGCTCACAGGTCGGCGCTTCACTTAAACAGCTTAGAAACCGCGCGCGGTCATTGATAAGAAGTTTTCTGGAAGGAGTCTCCAGTGTCAGCGCTGTGTAACAGTTAAACTGTTTTCTGGGACAAGATAGATTTGATTTCCTGCTCTTCCTTAATAACACGAGAAGCTGGTGAGGAAGTGTTTAAAAGTTTTATAGGTGCTTCAGCTAACGGTAATACTAACTCGTTACATGTCGATTTAAAACATTAGGTGTAGAAAAAAAATACACATTTTTAATTCGCTAAAAAGATTGTACTTTTTTTTATTCATTTATTTTTATAATCATTGGCAAATCGCTGTAGTAGAAGAGGAGTTAAAATACTTAGTGGAAAAGAAGACATTTCAGCGAGCGACTCTTAACTGAATCGTGTCAGGCCGCATCACTGAGCGTTTTCCTAAAACAGCGCCCCGTCGTGTCTCGTTCCGTATTTAGACAAGCTTCCTCGAGGTTTTAACAGCTCACTAATGCGTAGAAGCCCATTCTCCATCCAGTGCCAGATGTGTGTTTGGATTAAAAGTCATGTCAGCATGCTTCCATTTCTGTTCCGTTTTCTCTCGCTCTCTCAAACCTCTATAGATACAAACAAATGTTTCGAGCGTTACTGGAAAAAAGAAACAGAGTAGAGTCGGTGTAGAGGTTCGACAGTCTGGAGCGTCAACATGTTCATCCGTTTTGGCAGATAGTCTTCACTGGAAAGACATTTATTATTTAAAAAAAAAAAAAAAAAAAAGCCCTTTCTAAATCTGATTTTCAGTCTGTGCTTTTATACACTGCTCTCAGTATCGCCACAGTGCTGGAGAGGTTTTTCTCGAAGCGAAGCTCTAAGACGCCTAAAGAAATGATTTCATACTGTACTTTAAACACAAGCAAGTTATCGCTGTTGATTGGGCGGAGATGATTATTCCCGTCCTAAGATTTTTCGTTTTTTTTTTTTTTTTTTCCGTGATAGCAGAGGCAACATAAAAAGCTCAAAAAGATACGTAACTGATACAGTAATAAATGATTTATCCCAGAACAGACAAGTAATGAATGTTAGATACGGTGTATTAGAAGATTAAATGCTATCTGAATATACAATATTTTCTTTAACTGACTACGTGAAGTCTTTACAATGCTTTACAACTTGGCACTGAGTAAGCTGAAATGGCTTATGGACTATACAAATATGTTCCCTCCTGCAAATAAAATGAAACACACGTCAATCCGAGAGATAACCTCAGAGCTTATACCCTCCGATATGGCAACATTGTGCTCGGGCGTCTCCAAAGTGGACCGTTCAAAGAAGGAAAGCCTTCAAAATATTCATTTCAATGAGCTGAGAAGTTTTTTTTTTTTTTTTTTTACCTGCAGGAAATGACATCGCTTTGGCCTTGCTGTGCTGGAAGAAGCACGACATGTCGTTCTTCCTTACAAACAAGCGTTCATCAGAACAAGAGAAAACAGTCTTGAGCTAGCATAAATCTTTACAAAATCTCAAATATCATGTGCTGTCGTTCAGAATAGGTAATAAACGTCCACCGCTAAACAGTTCATGGAAGCCACAGAAGTCCTTAGTGTAAACATCAGCAACAGAGCTAAAGAAAAGGACGAGAAGAAACGCTTGGAAGATGTACTGTAGGTGAAGATTTGATTTTTTTTTTTTTTTTTTTTTTGTAATGAAATGCTACAGAGAACCCCATGAAGTTTCATTCCTCATTCCTCATACTTGGTTCACCGCTGGACATTCACCTGGCGGATCACTACAGGTGGCAAAGACAGCTGTTCATTTAGCAGTAAGACTACTGAGATGCGCTGGTGGCTGTGACGAGCCGGGCTTCGCTGAGCAATCGGCGGATGTGTCTGTCCTCCTGTAGCCCCGCCTTGCGTACTGCCGCCTCCGTAAGAGCAGACAACTGGCCCAGAGTGTCGTATCCGGCCGCCAGTAACAGGTCGGAATACATGGGCATGCCAATGGACACCAGCCAATCGGAAATGGAGCTGAAGTGCACAGGAGACATGGACTTCCGACACATGTCCGTCAAACCTCCGGAGGGAATCTGTGGAAGACAGGAGAGACATCCAGACAGACATTAATATCGCTCTGTATGTGCTGAAATGTGAGCGCACCAAAAAACTGTTTTATTACAATGAAAGGAATATTGTATGAACATGTGACCTGAGAACTACGTGTGATGCCTATTTGATTTTTCTTTCCGTCCCGGACGACCAACGAGTAGTTTCTTGTGCGTTAAATAATTTTTTAGATGAAAAGTCTGAAGTCTGAAAGGTGAAGCCAGAAATGTGTACAAAAGATATCAAGCACTCTTTGTTCCACGGGTGTGAGAACCAAAGATCCAAAGTGGATTTTTTTTTTTTTTACCACAATAATTGTGACTTTCTACTTTATAGTATTATTGATGCAATGGTAAGCGCAGAAACAACTGGTGATTCAAGCAGGCTGTGCTCCATAGACCAGACCGTCTCACTTCAGTCTCAGTTCAGCCTTCTCCATCTACGCAGTCAGTGTAGGCCACAATCATATGAAGACCATGTATAAAGCGTTGCTTGTATGATGCAGCCTTTTAAATGAGCTTAAAATGAGACACGATTAATATTTCTTTTTTCCAGCAATGACCTGATATTATCCGTCGAAGCCTTGTGTCGTCTCCACCAGAAATAAACTGAGACTTTCATTTGTATCAAGCATATGAGACGAGCAAGAAGATTCTAAAATCCTGATGGTTGGTAGGGGTGCGACACTTCAGACTGATAGGGAATACATTTGACATTTTCTTTTCCTAAGACTCCAGCATGAGAGTGGAGTGGATTGTTGACAACTCACTGCTGAACGGACTTAGTACCATTTTTACCCTCTAAATGCACCTGCTTTTAATGAAGCCCTCAAGTGCTTGCCTACATTTTACAGTGTACAAAGATGCCCTCTAAATCCAGCCTTCAGCCAAGTCCACATCAATGAGGCCAGAGTGGTGGCATTTTACCAAAAATGCCTTGCAGTGTTGGCCATCAGTCACAGCGGATGGGTTTGGGTTGGCGAGGAAGAGAAAGCAACCCAGAACATCAAACGTTTTTAAAAATATATTTTCATTTAGCCCGGCATTAAAACATGGCAGCATTGAACATGGCAGCAAAAAACAGCTGAAGCCATGTACTCATGTACACACACACACACACACACACACACACACACACACACACACACACACACACATTTTCACGCCATGTGTACTCTTGAGCACTTCATATATCTGAAATTGTATTCACAGCATGAAGTAACTGCAAGATCTCACTCGCCATTTTCTTTAGACGACCATGAAAAATCTGAGCGCTTGCCACTAAGTAAGACCTGCAATATTAATAATGTATTTATTGGTAGAATGTTATCACTCCTTCTTATTCATCACTTCTTATAAAGGTCTTGTGCATGACCGGTAACGAACGCCTCGTCTTTAGTACTCATATGATTTTACGGAACCAGTAACTCACGGCCATGCGGTGCTCCTTGCGCAGCTGCTTGACTCGTATCTGGTCCAGAGTTGATGCCACGTCTTTCAGTGGCTGCTGGAAGTCCTCGGAGTATCTCTGCACCAGGAGCTGCGGAATACCGCAACGACCATGCTGTGGGAGAAATGACCAAAGTGTGATAGAAATTAGACGAGAATCGATTGGAAAGCAACGCAAAGCAAACCTGGTGAGATGATACCAGAAGATCCTAGACCCAGGACTTAAAGTGGCAGCTTGGGTAAATAAAAGGCGTATATTCATCTATTGCAGTCTGGCTTTCCTTCAGGCTCATACCAGCACTCAACAATTCAGAACGTATTATATGGTGTTACATTATTATTAAAGTGTTATTGAGTTATTTTCAGGGGAGTCCTGCTTTTCTTCCTGTTAGACCTCTACACGGGATTTAAGGTGTACCCTACCAACTTTTACCCCTGCCTACACTTGACACTCGATTGTTCACATGACGCTTTTATGAAGACACAAGGACAGTTTTACCCGAATTAGCAATAATTTTTCTTTAATGTAAGCCTGAACAAGTAGTGAGATTACCAGGCCAGTTACAGCAAGTTTGCTTCGTAAGGTGTCGGGATTGCAGTACCAGTCAAAGATCCCAGTTAAACCTTCTACTTCAAAGTTTTTTGCTAACTGATTTATTTCTTCCATTCTCGAACAATACTGAAGATTTCATAACCTTTTGACTGGTAGTGTAGCTACAGTATAATGACGCTTAATAACGAGTCGTGAGGCTGGAACGACTTGGAACTCTTGACAGCTGCAACTTCTAAAGAACAGGCTTTTAAAGTCTGAGGTCATTTCAACCTGTCGGAATATTTGACCCTCAAGGAGAAACCCTCAACTTCCATTTGAAGGTTTTTGTACTCTTTTTTTTTTATGAGGAAGACCGCCAAACAGATGCACTTACAGCACTAAATGGAAGCACTACTGTGAGTTTGTTATGTCCTGTCTATGAGATTAATCATGTCCCTCTCCACATTTGAGGAAACCCTGAGTTATATGCAGTACAGTATATGTCTTTTAACTGAACTTCAGAACAACCTCATGAACCCTGTTGTGTACAGGTCATGCCAAAGTACCAATGAAACTAGCTAGGACGATGTAATGTAATGGGAGACAGTTAAGATAATGGCCTAAAGAATAGAAGAAACCAAACAGCACTCACTCGGCAGGCCCCAAAGCATGGTGCGGCAAGCGTTTCAACCCTCGCTTGGGTTGTATCTTTTGCCCATTGTGAGCCACTTTGAATAAAAGTGTCTGCCAATTAAATAACTATTTATGAACGTACATCCAGCCCACCCATTCTAATAGACTAAGAAGCGTAAATTATTCACGGACCAAAGCCACAACGATGTTCTTTCCACCCAGACTTTCCCTCATGTTGGCTCTGTCGCGTGTACTGTGGGCTCCCAGGTCTTGCTGGAATGGCACTGAAGGCTTGTAAAAAAAAAAATACAGCATATGCGCCGGTTATGTCTATAGCAAACCGAGCGTTTAGCAATGCGACAGGGAAAAGGGAAGCAGGTTTCAGCAGGGCAATCTCGCGAAAGTCACCCAAGTCTGGTTTTAATCAGACGTCTCTTGCATCATTCTGATTAAGGATCAGGAACTAAACTAAGTATTACAGAGAAGTCATGATCTGATGCACAACTTAATGAAAATTTATATGATTATTATTATATAATTTTAATTCTAGCTCTCGTCATTGCTCTTGTCCTTTCTGTGCGTGCTTTCTCTGGAGAGAAGCTCCAAGTCACCAGATCGGTCCACGACAGCAGCTGACATTCCTAAAACATGACTTAACTTTTTGGGGCTTAAAATGAGAAGTCAAAACATATACACATCAAAATAACGAGATATGACTGTTACAATGTTGCATAATGGTTAAACGCTGCCAATTACTTCTACTGGGACGTTTATTTTTAAAAGCTTTTTAAAATATTTATATTTATAAAAGGCAGAACCCAAATTCAGGTGGTTTTATTATAAGGAACTCGCATGGCCATGCCACCAGCTCATTTTATGCCCAGCATTTCATCTTCTGAGCTTCATTATTAATAATTCTGTTGTGAACCGATAGTGTGCCTCTTACCTTATCCGAGTAAGGCTCCGTCATAAGATCGATCCCCTCTGAGCAAAGCTTCTCCTCCAGTAGTGTCTCCAAGTCAATCATTTTGGCATGGGAGATCTTCCTGCCAAGGGTTACCTTGACTCCCTGAATCTGTGGGCAGGCAGACTCGGGCAGGTCAGACAGCCAGGGCGGTGGTTTTTCTGAATCATCCGGAGACACGGAAGTGGACGGAATGCTTTCAGAGGGACTAGTCGGACTGTTTATGGGTTTAGAGGACAGAGCTGGCGTGCCTGGACCAGAACTTGGCAGGACCAAAGATGGGTGTCGCAACCCATTCAAAAGACGCTCTTTGGATTTTTTGGCAGGAACGGGAGGGGGCACAGGAGGCTTTTTGGGGTGTGTGCGAGGAGCTGGGCTGGTTGGTGCAGAGCCAGGGTCTTTTGGTGCATGGGATGAAGGCTTGAGAGGCAGCTGGGTGGGCACTTGAGGTCTCTCTGCTTCATCCCGGTTTTCTCTACACAACTCTGTTTTAAAATTTAACAGGAATTCTTTAGTGTTCTCAGAGCCAGACTGGAGAACCCCTTCATTTCTCTCACGTCCTTGTTGGGTCTCGTTTCTTTTCTCCTTGCTCTGGTCAAAGGCGTGCTGCCACTGTATGTCACCCAGAGAGTGAGACCGTTTCCAGCGCTCTGGAGTGTCGGAGGTTCCATCAAGCTCTTCACAGCTGCGGCTGGCTGGCATTTGATGTCTGGGTCCTAACCGAAGGCCCTTCCTCAGGCCCAAAGAACGCAGGCTGAAGCCCTTAATAGGCCGGGAAAGAAAGTGCTTGGGGAACTTGCGTTCTTTCTTGCACTGATGCTGCAGCTCCTCAGTGGAGGGGCTGATGGGAAGCGTGGGGAAATCCAGAGACTGGACTCGAGCAGATTCGAAGCCAGAAGAACGGCGACTTGAGCGAGATGCTTTATTGGGCTTACCTGTAACACATGAGCTTCAAAATCAACCTCTATATCCAGTTCACTGTTTAGTAGAACCTCTTTTCTTGTACCTACTTTTTACCATCCCAGTGCTTTGCACTGTTTACACCTAACTAACCCCTACTCTAATATGTCCATTATATGACCACGCTATTCACCAGGCATTAACCAAATGATACCGACGCTGTATCGCCAAAAATATGTGCACATCTGACCACTTACACCCATCTGTGCTTACTGAACATTCCATTATAGATATAGTCCTTGGTTCCTGCTAATGAGTAAACAAGGAGTGAGACAATCTGGAATGCAGTTGGTGTTCCACCCTCATTCACTCAATCATTTCCTGGAACCTATTCCAGGGGGACTCAAGGCATGAGGCGGGGTACACCCTGAGCATATAATGGCATTTAGACCATTGTGTGCATCAAGTGGGTGTGATGGCCTGCATACTTTTGGCCATATAGTGCAGTAGGAAGAGTGCTCCTGGGGCTTTTAAACATTGTATACAATCACTATGTGCTAACTGTCCTAAAGGTTTTCTTGTGTGTAGAGATGTTTGCTAGGAATTTGTAGCTCTAGTCTATGTCTATAAATCTAGTTATGCATATTTTTTTTTATTATGCAAGAAGATCTCTAAGACCTATGCAGTTAAAAAAAAATAAACATTTATGCATGGGTAAGTCAAAAATTATCCGCACTCTGGTTATTTAAAAACTTCTGTTGACCTTATCTGTCTTATCAGTGCTTTCCATTCAAGGCTACTGTCTCCGCAGTCACTGCTGTGCAGGTGTGAACGTGTTACATCAGTTCATTTGGAACTGCGATGCGAGCAAAAATGGATGCCCCACTTGTAAAATTTCATGAAACAGCAGCGTGCAGTGATTAGTTTTTTGTGGTCTGAGGGTGTACCTGGTGCTGAAACAACGGACAGAAGAGCATAAACTGAAGTGTGTGGATATCCACAAACACAATTTGGACCGATACTCTAAGGAAAGTGAAAGTTTCCTAAAGAGAATCCTTACTGATGGCGAGACACGGATTCCTCACTACGAGTCTGAGAGTAAACAGCAGCGTATGGAACAGAAACATCCTCAATCACCGACCGAGAAAAAGTTAAAAAGTCGACCATCAGCTGGGAAATTGATGCTTACGGTTTCCTGGGATTCTCAAAGGTCAGGATTGGATCATTATCAGGAAAAAGGTTCAACAATCAGCAGTGCTTATTACAGTGCGGCGCTTATTCGGATTAAACGGCGACGACCACTATCCAAGGGCATTGTGACCTTGCATGACGATGCGCATCCGCAAGTTTGAGGTGTTAAAGCATCCTAACTATAGTCCTGATCTCCCTCCATCAGACTGTAACGTGTCGGTCCCCTAAAAGCAGCGATGTGTATTGAAAAACAAGAAGTTTCGAAAAATTATGTATTTGTCTTTTCTACAATTAAATCCTACAGCCAGAGTGTGGATAATTTTTGACTCAGCCTCGTATATATTAATCATGAGATGTCATTGAATCAGTCACAGTGAATATGTTTAAAAAAACTGGAGAAGCTTCACAGAACCCTGAGATCATCAAAATGAAGTATGAATGCATGTGTGTGTGTAAGGTCACAAAGCATCATGTGAAATGCTTAATGAATTTCATGCAACAGAGATGAAGGTTATTTAGAGTGACACACGAGTACGCGGAGTAAAATGGAGAAAGACAGGACACTGTGTGGTTTTGCAACGAAGCCCAAGTAGAACTTGTGTTTAATAAGAATTGTGAACATGCAAAATCAGGTCGTTTAAAGAAAAAGAAAAGAAGCATGGGAAGGAAAATAGACCAAAAACCAGCAAAAGGCCAAGAATGATGTACAATGTTTAGCTCATGCTGGGTTTGTGTTCCACTACGGCAGAGCGTGCGTTATTTCCCGTCCCTCACAGGTAAAGTCAGTATCATGAAAAATGCCACAGGAGTGTTATGTTATAAAGATAGGAAATGAAAATATTTCACATATTAACTTAAGCGCAGAACACGAGTATCTGAAATAATCTCAAATGGTTTGCGACATTTCAGTCCCTGCATCATAATATATTCATACTGCATATATACTGTACATAATTATTTATAAAAAATATCCAGCAACAAACTTTACTATGTACAGAGTATATATATATATTTTTGTGAATCATTTTAAGGCACAAATGAGCTGTTTAACAAAGCCACTGGACGTGCACATGCACACACACACTCGAACACACAAACATTCCCAAAACAGCACAGGGGTATTGATGATCGACAGGAAGAAGAAAAAAAAAAGACTCTTACATAACAGCTCTGAAGATTCAAAGTTTAGGAGTGTGTAAGCTACATTCTGTGTCGGATTGCATGCGTGTCACCACGCTGCTGAGGTTTCCACCCACCTGTCCACCTTATCCGAATGTGAAAATGTAATATTTTTACCCTTGAGGATATGTTTAGGGTCCGTCTTTTTTTCATATACTGTATAAAACGTATCATAACAATAGTGACAGCAATAGAGACAATCGAGTCTTCTGTGCTGGGAGCAACGTTGGCTTAGTTATCGAGCGAGTTAAACAGCTGGATGGAAACACAAAGTCTCTGCATCTTACGAACACCCCGTACAGGTTGAGAATGTAAAAAACATCGGTCGTGTGTCAGAGTGATGAAGAAGTAGGGCTAGAAGATGAAGAGTGGAGTCTTTAGATGGACAGGTGAGGTTATTCGGCCCATAGAGAAAGACGAGAGAAAGGGAAGAATGATGAGGAAGCCGGGAGAGATCGGCGGGCACGGCACTCCGTCCAGAGGTGATGACGGCGTCTCATTGGCTGTTAAGAGAGTGCGGGCAGGAAAGCGGCGTGGTCTACCAAAAGAGAGGCGGATGTCATGGCGGGTGTCTAATGCTAATGGTTGGAGATGGCGGAGGCGATGGAGAATGCTAAAGTAATGCCTGGTTACCGTTCTCCAGGTTCTCGCTGCTTTCATAGCAACCAGAGTCCCGTGGGGAGCTCGCTGCCAAGCCCCGCCCCTCGCAGAGGAGTTTCTCCTGGGAGCCGGAGAGGGCGCTGCGCTCGGGGTCACTGCTGCCTGCAATGGCACACACACGCAGTGTCAAAGTATAAGTTATAAGTATAAGTATAGTCCACATAAGTAAACCACAATGGGTGAAAAGCTTATAATAAATAAATTCATTAATAAACACATACATCTGCAGGTTTTAAAAAGAATTGAACAAACTTTCTTCTAGAGTGGGCAGACTTGAGGGAACTTTCTGCAGGAGCGAGTGGGTTTAATGATACTCAGAATCTCTGCAGGAACGAGAGAAACTGGTCGAATCGGTCGTCTTCAGGACTGAAGGGAAGCATGATTAACACACACACACACACACACACACCTCGGCAGCATCGGTGTACTCACTATCATACTCCTGTAGATGCTCCACAGCGGTGAGCAGAACGGCTCTGTGCTGAGGGTCTCTGATGTTCAGCTCATCCAGGTCCTCCTCCTCCAGCAGCTTAAAAGTGTCCAGGTCCTCATAGCCGTTAAACAAGAACGTTGGCATGTGCTCCTAAAAAACACACACACACTAATCAGGGCCGCTGGACTTAACTAGAGCTGAAACACAGGCTCGCGCGTTATGAGGTCACCCGGTTCTGTTCTTTCTCACTTTCTCAAGAGGAAAAAAAACATCAAATCACAAAATCACAGTTTTAGCTTTTATTACAAGCTTGAATGACTTTGAACGAATCCAAACAGGGACGGAAATCGTTCTTTCGTCTTTGAGAAATGAAATGGTGATTGATCAGATAAAACCACATGACCTGATCAAAATAGTAAAAATAGTTAAGTGCTCCAAAATCTTATTCAACCGACATTAACTTTGATTACAGTGAACGTTGTGGTGGACAGTTCATGTGCGAAAACGATTCCTCACGATCCCAGAACAACTCTCTCACAATCCGAGTCCTGGAATATATCCCGTGCCATCAGGGAAGAAAAACTCCATAGAAGTAATACTCTGGTCATTCAGTACATTCAGGTCGTCAGCTGGCTTCATTTTATTGCCTCATCACGTTGCTGATTATGAGTCTAGACCTGACCAACAGAAACGACCCCAGATCATAACTCTGCCTCTAGAGGCTTGTACAGGGGACACTATGCGTGATGGGTGCGTCGCTTCATGCGCTTCCCTTCTCATCCATCACTCTGGAATAGAGTCAATCTGAACTCATCAGATCACATGACCTTTTTCCGTCGCTACAAAATCTGATTTTTATGCTCCCTTTCGAACCGAATCTTTCAAATCTCCCTAATAAGTGCTTTCCTTATGGACACACCGCTGAGTTGAGGTTCTTGTCACACTGTGTGTGTATAGAATTGCTCTGACTTTCACTATTAAACAGTAGTTCCGGGATCTATTCTCATTTTTTTTTTTTCAAAGCCTTTTTAACCTTTTGCTTCATCACTTGTCGAGTTCAAGTAGCGCAAACATATATCGGTACGGCGTTTCTACAACGTGAAAGCGGCCCTTACTGCGAGCTAAGTGGGACTTTTCATCCTTTTAAAGGCATCAAAATGGAACGAACGTGATTGGGTGAAACATATTCTGTACACGCCCGATTCCACTTTGTTGTCTTTTCCGTGTGTTAATGTAGGGGTGCACAGCTGTTCTCCGAGACACAGTTCATTAAGTTTTACCCATGGACTCAAAATAACAATTCATATAAATACCTATGTATACATTTCTCCACCCCCATCCCCAACCACACACACACAGAGGTGGTCTAAAGGCTGGATCTTTGGATGGTCATGGAGCCATTATACGTAAGGGTAAAGTTGACCTTTAAATGCATCAAAAAAAAAAAAAAAAAAAAAAACATGTAGGAGAGGTTCAGTCTTTCATTACCACAAGGACCACCTTCGCTCTCTCTCCGTCTCTCTCTCGCTCATGTTCTGTCATTAAAGTTTCAGGCAAAACACTGAGAAGAAAGCGCTAGACTCAACACACTGCTTCTGATGTATTAGTCTCACGAACAGAGCAGTGTGTGTGTGTGTGTGTGTGTGTGTGTGTGTGTGTGTGTGTGTGTGTGTGTGTGTGGTTGTTTCTCGTTCTTACCTTCAGGTTGATCCTTTCTAACAGCTCTTCTACGGAGCTGGGTTTTGGAGCCCGGCCCTTTCTTCTTCTCCTGATGGTGCGTTTGGGTTTCTCCTCCTCCTCCGGCAGGACGTCCACGTAGATAAACTTGAACGTTCCGACCTTGTTGTTGAGCAGCCCCATCCACGTGCCCATGGGCGGCTTACTGATGATGTCAATCACATCTCCTCTCTGAACGGAAAAACAAGAGACGTTCTCTTTGACTAATGAGTTCTTCTTATCAACATTTAGACATCATTTTGTACTGTTAAATCTTTAATGTTGACTGTAAATTATGCATCAATGCTGTTTTAAACTGCCCTTTTCCCAGGCGTGTGTGTGTGTGTGTGTGTGTGTGTTGTACCTTTAGTTTGAGCGAGTCAGTATCATAAGGGCTGGGTGTAAAGTCTGTGTGCACTCTGGCTCTGCCACAGAAAGGCCCTCTGTACGGAGGCTCTTCATCATCTCCATCCTCTGATTTCACGCTCTCGCGGTTGCTGGCAGACGAGTCTGTAGTGCTCACTGTCTGGCCACCTGCAGCAAGACATGAAAAAACAAAAAAAAAAACAAAAAAAAACAAAAAGGATCTGTTTATGTGTCACTTTCACCACTTTCACCAAGCGCTGAGTGTAATCTGATCCGCTGAGCCCATGCTACGGTTGTAACTATGTACTATGACGCCCTCTAGTGCTACAAGCGGAATTACAGTTCCCGGCCTGTCTGCTGCCTTACTCATGGAGCTCTGTCCGCTGAGAGAGCTGCGCAGACTCTCGACAGATCCTCCTGCCTTTAGTTTCGGCTTTTCCAGGGAGTCCGTGTCGGGCTGAGGGGACTGAGGGGAGCTGGGAATCCCATCTGGACTGGACTATACAGAGACAAAAAAGATAATAGCAATGATCTATTTATAATAATGTTAAGGAAAAATACAAGATTTATATTTCTACCAGGAGTGTTCAAGTCAAACCGGGACTTTTGAGCGTTGAAATCTCCCTTTATTTCTCTATATAATCCCGAGTCTCAAGGTAGAAAGTTGTCTCCGTACGCCAGAGCCATGATCAGACTCCCTGTTTCATGTCTGAAACGCTGGCCTCCCAGGAACTCCTCAGTGAGGTCAGGACTGTACGGGGATGTGGCGATAACCCGCCAGTCGAGTTAAACTGTGTTGTACATTTCCCACAGACAGATGCGTCTCTTCCGCAAGTGGATTATCCGTCAATTTCCAAGGATCAGGTGCTCCACTCATTAAACGTTTTATGCTTTCATTACAAACAAACAAACAAAAAAAAAAAGATTTTGCTCAGAAAGTCCCGGTTTGATTCGAACACATCTCATAGAATATCAGGCTTAATGATAATAATTTTAAAAACATTAGTTAAAAGAAAAAAAAAGTTAACACAGGTCTCAGAGGTTTCCCCATGTGCACATTGTGTGTGCGTGTGTGTGTGTGTGTGAGCGCTAATGCTGGAGCTGAAATACCCCTCAGAATAATACATCTGTTACACCTCAGGCTCTAGATAACGTTACGTCTGTTAAATAAGCGTTTGGCGGGATGATCTGTTGTGTTACAGTAGGTTAATACACAGAGGCCGTGTGCTCATAATCACAACGTTCACAAATCCACAATCCAAGCGAGTTCAAACACACACATATACAAATGATGATAATGCTTATAATAAATGATCTGGCTGTTGACCTGAATAACGGCGAGGACGAGACCTATGCGACTATCCGAAATATTTAGTCTGGATTTTTACTGTTTATTAACACGTTGACTTCAGTTGTGGCTTTTTCCTTTGTAAAGAAAATATCCTTTTGTTTGTGATCCTTGGTACGAAACTCATCATAGCATTGGCTGCGATTGCGTCAGTTTGACCACATGCTCGCTCCTGGCAGAGCAGCTGTGAGCGTCTGAAATCCACATCACACACAGAAAAGCAAAAGGGTCTGGTTTAGGAAAAACAGGTGCAGCTTGGGTCACATGCTTGCTTACTGAAGTATTAATAGAATGTTAAGAGTCTTGTGGTGAAACCAGACCACTGCGGGTCACAGCATCTCTTGTTTCCTGGAGACGGCCTGACATATGTTTTTTATTGTTTTCTAGTTTGTTGACACCCAGAACTTGTATGCTACAATGCATGTTCAAAAAGTCCAGTATATATGACTAGATTGGAATGAATTATATTAAATAATTTAACTAACTAAATAATGTAAACTGAAAAGATCTTATAATGTTTATATTCTTCGTTGCTACACTAACTGATGCTAACTAATAATTAGCTGGACCACAAGTTATTAATATTATACAGAATCATATATTGTATTAACACACTGCAATATATACATAAGAAATACATAAGGAATTTCCGCTTTTCATATAGTGACCTCAAAATATGTTCAACTGTATCTTGAAGTATGTAATTTTATATTCAACAATATGCTTCATAATATATTGAATTTGATTTAATATATCCATTTCTTTATATATTTTTTTCACGATATGCTTACAGTATATGTTAATGTAGTTCAAACTAAATGGACTTTATAGGCATTAATCAGAGCACACCGACAAAGTACATTAAAAGTGTGTGTATAAGGCCAATAGGTCATAGGTCAATGATGGAAGCCTTGCCGGTGTATGTTAACGGGGAGACTTCAGACTTGACAGACTATGTCAAACTTTGGCTTTTCAGAACTGTCAAAATGTACATATTATTATTTTTATGGTCATACAAAACAACCCGAAAACAACCATAAAGCACATGATCATGTGCATCTGTGCTATTTCTTCGCCTATGTGACCAATTTTTTTTTCTTTTTCGCTTAGTCATGTTTGTATAGTTAAAATGCACTAAAATTGAGTTCATCATATTGTCTAGGTTGTGCTGAAAAAACGAATGTCACTCTACACTGCACAATTCTACTGAGCCCCTAAAGGGACATGGCTGGAGGGGGAAAAAAATCCACCTTGAAAAAAAATTATAATAATTTCCGAGGCAAAAAAAAATGCAAGGCAAAAAAAAAAAAAAAGGCTAACATGATATGGGTGAAAAAACTTTTTTTTTCCCTTAAAGGTTCGCGAGATCTCGCAAAACTTGACTCTTCAGCGTTGCCGATTTGGTCCAGCTGGGGGCAGCAATGCTCCTAAAAGCTTGCTCCTTGTCCGTGCAATACCGATCCAGTCCATCTAGGGTCAGTAATGCGCCTAAAAGCTGGCTGCCAACCGCTAAAAAATGTAGGTTAGAAGAAGCATACGGAGAACGCTAATACTCGGATTAGAGGTACACGCGCGTTGTTAAACAGGCATGGAGAGGATTACTGAGTAGAATTCTGAGTAGCTGAGTTTTACTTTCACCTTAAAATATAAAGTCATTCAGGTTGTACTCGGAGCGCGCCCTTTCCATATTTTGGCGCCGGAAATATGAGTCACCTAGTCTCTATTTCTTTTCCTCCTATGTCCCGTATTTTTTTTTTTACCTTCCTCAGATTTTTTTTAGTTGGCAATTTTTTTGCGTCTCATGTTCCGTTTTTTTATGTCTCATTTTTTTTCTTTCTTAGATTTTTGTTTCAAAACGTTTTTTCCCCTTCAATTATTTTTTCCCCCTCAACCATGTCCCTTTAGGGGCTCCGTACAATTCTGACCCCAATATATGATTATTAAAACAAACAAACAAAAAAAAAATGTGTGGAAAATATGAAACGCTGGAGGAAAATAAAAATTCCACCTTGGAAAAAAAAAGCGAGGCAAAAAACAGGATATAGCTGAAAAAAAATTTAAGCTTGGAAAAAAATTGTTCGCGAGAACACGCAAAATGTTCGCAAAGATCTCGCAAAACTTGATTCTTCAGCATTGTCGATTTAGTCCAGCAGATGGCAGCAATGCTTGATCCTTGCCCGCGCAATACTGTTCCAGTCCAGTGAGTGTCAGTAATGTGTCTAAAAGCTGGCTGCCAACCGCTAAAAAATAAAGGAAGAAGAAGAAGCAATATTGTTTTTATTTTATTGGGGGGGCGGGGTTAGAGTTACACGTGCGTTGTTAAACAGCCATGTAGAGAATTTCTGAGAAGAATTCTGAGTAGCTGTGTTTCACATTCAGTTTGTACTCGGAGTTGCCCTTTCCGTATTTTGTCGCCGGAAGTATGAGTCACGTGGTCTTCATTTTTCCACCTACTATGTCGCGTTTTTTTTTCTTCTCCAGTTAAAAAAAAAAAAGTCTCTCTAAAAATCACATGTGAAAAATATTCCTCATGCTCCCTCATGCACTGTTTCAGTATTTGAGTTCTGGAATATTCTTGTGCCTCCATAGAACTCCATAGATGTGATGTCCTGGTCATTCAGAACATTCAGGTCGTCAGCTGACTTCATTTTTTGCCACATAACGATGCTGAGTCTAGACCTGAGCAACTGAATCAACCCCAGATCATAACGCTGCCTCCGGAGACCAGGCGCACTATTGCATGGCGGCTGCATCGCTTCATGCGCTTTCATTCTTACCCTGAAGCACCAAGCAGCCCAGAATGACATTTACCAATTGCTCCAAACGTGCACACAAAATCTTTATGCTCCCTAATCAAGGACGAGTTTGTGAATGTGTGTGTGTGTGTGTGTGTGTATGTCCGCGCGCACCTGTTCAGAGAGAGAACTACTGTATTTCTTGGAGATGCGCTTTCTCATCGTCTCCTTCACCGATTTGACTTTCCTCCCCAGCGAGATGCGAGAGCTTGTTGGCGACTTTATGATGTCCCTGTACAGAGCCTCCTGCTCCTTATTTCAACAGAGAAAGAGAGCGTTTTTTTTTTTGTTGTTTTTTTTTTTAAGACATTTAATAACGTTTACTGACCAGCATGCCAAAAGTTAAAAGTGTACGTATGTGTGTGCATGCATGCGTGCGTGCTTGCTCACGTGAGGTTCAGAAGCCGTGCTGACCACATGAAGCGACCGGTTGGACAGATCGAAACCCCCAAAGCTACACGTCCTCTGCAAGAACCAAACACACTCAGAGTCACGATCCAGAGCGAGTCACTTCTTCTTCTGGAGCCACACGGCACTGACCCAATTCAAGTGAAATGAATCTGATTCACCATCAAAACCACAGTGATTCATGCTGGAACTTATAATGACAACAAATACTCTAGCGATGAGTGACTTGCACAACCAAAATGATTTGAACTTTTTTTTTTTTCAATTAAAATGAAACAGCAAACACGTCGTCCCAGATTTCCATTCTATAAATAAATAAATAAAAAAAACAGCATTGCACTAACAAACAAAAAAAAAACATACAAAGCAAAATCACGAAAGCATTCTTTACAATTCTGTAGATATGAAGTAATGGCTGTTTTTTTTTTGTTGTTTTTTTAATAGCTGTTCCTCTTAATACGTCGTGAGGAGACGAGGGAAAAAAACAAGACAACAAACAGATCTGGAGGTTGGATGATGAGTCGCGAGCCGCGACTCGCTCCAGGGTGAATGATTATATATCGTCATGCATATTCAAAGCACAATATCAATACGAAATAAAACCAATGATGTGCGGCGTAGAGCGGGGCGAGGGCGACAGCTCACGTTCGGGTTCATGCTCACTATGAATGACACGAGCACACGGAGGCGAGATCTCGACACCGCCAGGCTACGGGAAGAACTGCAGCGAATGGAGAGTCAGAGCTGAAAGTTTTACAGAGTATAAAAGATCCCATTTATTCTTTTAATATTTAAGTTTAGCTTTTAAATTGATTTGGAGGTAATCAATCAGAGATACAGGATCGACCCTGATCCCTTATTCACGTCGTCGCTGATACCTGGTGCCACAGTTGTTTATTACATGGGCTATTCTAATTGTGCCGGTATTAAATGTACGTTAGGGTTCAATCTTTCACGACCTCATGTGGAGGCGTTGTAGAATGTAGGTGACTACGGAGTGCGTTCAAGTTAACAGTAACAACTCCCTTTAATTCTCTCTGTATAATCCCCTGCTACACTAATGCACTTATCCCAGCGTTTCACTAGTACTTGGACACCATCGACGTACTGTAGAAGGTTTTCCGTGACTTGACTGCCTGCTTCAGGTCTGAAATGCTGGCCTCCCAGGAACTCCTTTAACGGCCAAAACATGTGGAAATAACATAAAGCGAGATCGGGACTGTACATCTGTACAGGCAGGATCGTCAGCATACAAACATTTTACCGCGTCTAAGAGTCTCATCATTGTACTGGCAATCAGTTCAGTCCCGGCTTGACTTGAACGCTCCTCATAACTAAGTTAATGGAATTCCTAGTATAATATAAAACAGTTCGTAACACTTTTATCAGTTTAGCGATGACAGTCCATTAAACGGTTTCTTTATTTAGTAAATAGCGTAAAAATCCAGTCTTTTGCATTTTTTTTAAACACTTTTCTACTGAAAAAAAAAAACCTACGCCATAACATTAGAACTATCTTATGTCCTCGCTCGAACATCTCACACCCTTGCAGTTCCTTCCAGTAGCCTATCAGTGGCGTGCTCCACGATTCCAGCGGCCATCCTCACTCACAGACTTCTGCTGAATGCGCAGGAGGACGCGGCGGGTGCATCGGTCCACGCTGGATGCCCATTTCCTGTCGTTGTCCCGCTCGTCCTCCAGTAGGTGGAGCCTTTCGGCTTTCCTGCTCGAGGGGTTGTACAGGCTGCGCTCCACCACGTAGGTAATGTTGAGCTCGCTGACGGCCGTCCTCCCCCGCAGGCGCTTGGGAGGGCAGAGCCAAGTCCCCACTATACCCACGCTACCCTTCCCTTTGTCTCTTCCCAGCTCTCGCACGCGGGGCGAGGACGGCAGCACGAGCGGGGGCGAGCCGGAGGCTTTCTGCAAGCTGCGTTGGTACAGTAAGTGCTTGGTGGAATAGGCGTAATTGGGATCGGGCTTGCTCCGCTGCCAGGTCGAGATATGAGGCCGCTTGGTGCAATCCAGTGGCACCAGCATGCGCTGAGGTTGGGGACAAGGCCGCACAAGGTTGTAGTGTGTGTACACCGTGTCCATACTTACCCCGTGAGACACGGACGTCTTCCTGGTCTCGGGCTCGCCCTCGGTGCCGGCGCTGGCGAGCGGCCGGACCAGGCTGTGCGGGTTAGGTGAAGGCTTCACCAGCCTGTGTGCAGAGTTCCAGGCTTCTAAGCTGCTGGAGGACGGAGACGTACTTAAGCTGTCTCTGTCTCCATCTACCGAGACCGTATCCTGGGTCAGGGAGGACTGTGGCGAATCCACTGTGCAGCGGGAGCCTTTTTTATTGACGCCTGCGTACAGGGCACTGGTGTCCTCGCACGAGGGGGACATGTCCAAGCTCAGAGAGTCTGTGGGGAGAATAATAAGTGGTAAGCAATGTATTCCTATTTTTGTTTTTACACTCGACATAAATATAATCTTTTTTTAGTCGTTAAGTCATCGTAAATGCATACCTTCGGACCCCTGCCTTTTCCCGTCGTCGACTTTGATGAGCTTCTTGCGGACGCGTCGGGTGGAGTTGACCAGCTTGTGAAGCCTCTTAAATTTCACAGCGTCCTCCTGCTCATCGTCGGACTGCTCGCGAGACTGTGACGAGAGGAAGCACAGAGACACGGGAATGACAGTT
Organism: Clarias macrocephalus; assembly: GCA_011419295.1. Taxonomy (NCBI): domain Eukaryota; kingdom Metazoa; phylum Chordata; class Actinopteri; order Siluriformes; family Clariidae; genus Clarias; species Clarias macrocephalus. The sequence continues at coordinate 31,014 of JAAGKR010006121.1, forward strand.
TATTTCCCGCTGACTTTCGCAACTTTAGTATTATGATCTTTCACATACAGTACGTTGTTAAGACAGACACAAAAATCGTGTTAAGGTGGTATTACGGGCTGATTGCTCGGGACAGACGGTTGCCGTTAGTTACGGAAGCGTGTGGAGCGGTTAGGGAGGCGCCTACGAGCTTTGGAGCGGTTTAGCAGAGCTGAACAAAAACCTTAAGAGCGCTGATGCCTTTAGCAGCAAACACGGTGAGACAGAAACTTTTAAAACACTGACAGATTTTTAAACGTGAAAATGCATTGGTTTTGACAGTGGAGCCTCTGAAGATCATGTTTCTCTCAACAGACTCAAACACTTTTATTCACTTAATAACACACTCTCAGCTACTGACCACAATGACATCCCGATCCTCCCCTTTACCCAAACCGAGCAGACCGCAGCATCCTTCCATCTCTCTCTCTCTCTCACACAAACACACACACAAATACAAACAACAAACAGCAAAAACAATACTTAGACCAATAGAACATTTGTGCACATAATCATACTCACAACCTGAGAAAGACAAAGAGATGTTAAAAATGTTAAATGTTTAATACAGGGATCCTAGATGTGTTTTCTATAAGGAATATCCAAGTAACAGAATACAAAAGAGTGCAATAGGTGCAATGCATGACATTCCCAGATGGGTTAAAGAGCAGCGACGCTTGAGTGAAGAGGACAATAGAATGATGTACAGAAAATGAACGATGCAGTATAAACCTCATGACATAACAAAGCCACCGGTTTAAATCTTAAGACCTAGACGGAAACGTCTGCCCGAGTATATGACACGCTCAAACGTCTCAAAGCCACACGTCTCAAAGACAGACGTTACACAGGAATGAAAAATGCGAGCATCAAGGAAGAGTATATGAAGAGAAGATCCAGAAAGAGTACACTATATTAAACTTCATCCATCTTACCAGAAGCTTCATCATAGCCAGAGTCACGGTCCTTGTCTGCACACACACACACACAACCGTTTCTAACATTTCTCAATGCATGAGAGTCAGAACACCCAAGTGAAAAAGGGGCGGGTCATCACGGGAGTCCCAGATGATCCAGGAAAATCCTTCAAGCACTGGAATGTGGCTCGGGAAGAAGGCTGTCCTGAGATCAGATCAGCGCGGGACACGTACAGTGCAGTCTCTGTGGAAGCTGAGGAAGAATCTGTGTCTGAGTCAGTCGCTCAAACGACAGCCGCGGCGCTCGGAAACACACTGCGGCTTCTGTGTGGAGGACCGGGCAAAGCTGATCTGGGGTCAGTGGGACTGCCTTTGAGAGAGAGCGGGGTTTAGCCGTTATACACAGTTAGTGCTAATGAACAGCTTGTAAACAGACTGATTTTCAAACGCAAACACGGTGCTAGGGTGCATATGTATTCGTCTGCGGAGGTGTGGTTTACGGACGGACTAATACCGCGTGGTAGTGTTGCCAAGTCTGGTTTTTAGTGTTTAGTGGAATTTTAAACCTGATACGGTACTGTGCTGATGTTGAAAACTAAACTTTATGGATTGTATTGGATTCATTTACTGGAGATTTCATATATATATATATGAAATAGCACATATGGCATTAGGTAATTAAGTAACAACAGACGGATGTTATTTAAAGACACGAAGGGAACAGTTCATGCAAGAACAGTATTGTAAAACCCATCAAGCACTGTGATCAAACTGTCTCTCATGAAGACCGTCCCAGGAAACCAAGACCAATGCGTACCTCTGCTGCAGAGGGGAACTTCATTTAGAGATACCAGCCTCAGAAATCACTAATTAGAGGAGTTATGAAGGATTTCCAGAGCACGAGTAGCAGATACATCTCAATATCAACCGTTCAAAGGAGATTATTTAATATTTTTCATTAGAAAGAAATAAAAATCAGGAACGACAGTGGAATTAGAAGGTGCGTCCAAACATCTACCGACCTACCTACCTATCTAACACACACACAGCTGGGAAAAAACGATCTGGTCTTGAATTTCTTTAGATCGCGGCATGATGTGTTGCTTTCTGACATCTATTAGTACTTCACTTTGTCCGATGGGTTCTTTTTAAGTGCTTTCTTGATTCAACAGGTCTGGTTGTAGTAATCAGGTCTAGGTATAGCAAGTAAAATTTGGGCTTTCCAAAAACAAAAAGTTAATCACAGGTTCATTACTTTTTCACATGAGGCCAGGTAGGTTTAGAGAACTTTTATCCCTTAATAAATCATCTGCGTCTTGTGTTTACTCGGGTTATCTTTGGGTAATATCAAAATTTGTTTGATCATTTAAGTGTGACACATATGCAAACAAACACAAAAAAAATCAGGAATGGGCATTTTTCATATCATCGTTTACATATGACTATTGGATCTCATTTATCAATATTTTAGTAAAGCTGTGTGTAAGCGAAACTAAGCAAATGTTTAGGAAAGCTGATTTTCTTCATCTTGTTGGCCCGAGCTTCCCAAATCAGCTTATTTACATTTAGTGACGCCCACAAAAGTCCACAAAAGGTCAAATGTGTAGGAAGCTTGAAACATGAAATGAACAATTTCATGTCTGAAATGGTAAAGTCTGAAAGGCAGAACAGGAAGTTACTTTGAGTCAATTCTTCCAGCAATCATATCTAATAACGTATGACGTTATTTAGTACTCAAGACGTCAACAGACTCGCGTTAGGTGATTAAGACTTGGACACAGGACCATGTAAGAAAAAGTCACGAACATCTCCAGCAAGACCCAAGCTTGGATCCGACCCCGGGTTTTATCACGTACGTCAAATCTCTTGGGGCGGCAACTTCATGCCAGAGGCACTGCACTTCAATGCCAACACAAATACGCCACATCGATTCAGTCGTGCCAAGCTGACTCACGGACATTGGAGACGGAATCCAAGAAACATGTAATGTAATGTTTGGGTAATTGATGTAAGTGATTGCCCAAATGCTGGGGGTTTTCAATACGTCACCCCTCACCACAGAGCTGAGATATGCACCCGAGGCCAAGCAGCACGTCACTTTAACCCGTGTACACTGCACATGTTATTCATTATCTCCTTCCATGACTAGAGTCAGCTACAGAAACCTACTAGGGTTATAACAAGAAATGTAGAATGGGTAAAAGTGCAGCTCTGACTGGAAAACGCGCTTTTTGTTTTTTTAATTGTTTAAGTAAGCTTGCCACCGGAGATAATCTGGCTGAGACCACGGAGGAGGGACTGGGGTCTCGAGGGACATGGGAAAGACGCCGCATACTTGTTTACTTCAGATCTGAGAATCACAAGTTTTGAGCTTTGATTCAATTCGATATAATTCACTAGCACTTGTCTGATTTGTCTCATGCAGATAAACCTTTTAACTTTAACCTTTTGCACGTTTCTTGTCGATTGTTTAAACAACATCTCTCACAAATCAATAATCTTATGTTTGGCAGCATACTCCAGTCCTGTAGGTGGCAGTATGGCGCCGAGCACGGAAAAAAAATGAAAGAAGAAGCATCCACTTAACTGATGGAAGAAGTTTAGGGCTGTGTCCTAACTTGGACACTCCCATATAAAATGACCTACAGGTTCCTGTCTGGCCTCAGAACGTAACAATGTCTTCATCTCAGTCTAGCATAACGGAAATGGAGTCACTATTATACTTACAAAGCATTCATTGTACAAGGTGGCGTTCAAGTCAAACTGGGACTCGTGATTAAATTTCTCATGAATGAATTGGTAAAACCGACTTCAAGCACAGAACGAAGATGAGATTCGTAAACGTTTTAAAGACGGATATTCGTCTGTGATTGACGATCTCGGCGAGGTGGCCCGGGGCCCGCAGTAGTCGTTCCCGTGAAAGTTCAGCAAGTGAAACGCCAGATCCTTGAAAAATGACTTGCAGAAGAGGCACAATCTTTCACCAGCACCACTCGCACATTACAGGAACTCGGCTGGGAGTTATCGTCACATGCCTTGACCTCGCTCCAAGCCATTTCCACATGTCTGGGGCGTTAAAGGAGTTCCTGGGAGGCCAGCGGTTCAGTCCGATCATCTGAGAACAATTTCTAAGATCTAGTGAACTGCAGGGCTATGCCCATTAGTGTAGCAGGGGATTATATAGAGAAATCAAAAGTCCCGGTTTGACTTGAACACCTCTCGTACATGTAACTGCATGTAGCAGACAAACTATAATCGCAGTCTTGCTATAGAGAGCGAGTAGAAAGAAGAGACTCCTCTTTCGAAAACGAGGGCGGGAGATAAAGGAAAGGGGGCGGGGCTTCCAAGGTCATGATTCTGGTCATGGTGTGTTAAATGTAATGGAGGACACACTCCTTAACCAAAGAGCACACAAAAAGGATTAACATGATCCCACTCACCATGGAGTAAATCCGATCACACACCCACCAACACAAACACACACACACACCCGACTGTGTGCGGTACTTACGTTGCAGGTGGAGGGCGGGTTAACGGTGGGACTGGATCCATCAGCACACTCTGGAGTGTCTGAACAGGTGCTCAACTGCCTGCTCCTCTCATACTCCTTAAGCTACGGAGAACAAGAGGTCAGAGAGAGAACCGCCCGCCACACACACACACACTTAACACATTTAGAAACAATAAACAGAAAATGTGTCTGGGATGTGTCTTTAGAATGTAGTACACGTTAAACAAAAGTAATGGCACCCCTCCCCCATTACCCATTCTAGATATTTAAATACATTAAAAAAAAAAATCAACTGTCCACTGAGGCTTAGCATTGATTCGGTTGAAGGAAGGTGTTGAGATCAGAGGACTCCGGGTGTTTTCAAACAGGCTCCTGTCATACTGCAGGTGACATGTGGTTAATAAGAGCATCTGCCCCGGGGAGAAGAATCAATGCTGGCCTTGTGGAGAGAGGAAAACACACACTCTCCACGCTACGGTATATGGGGGGGTTAAACGCTTTCTGAGTAATCAGTGAAAGACAGAGTGAGTGTGAGAGGAAGAGACAGGTTGTGTGTATGTCCGTGAGCCTGAACCCTATTCACCCAGCATGATAAACAATGAAACAACACTAACACAATGAATTAGACACACACACACACACACACACACACACACTACTTCCTGTGTGAGCAAAAAGCTGACCACGAGCATCATGATTCCTAAAGGAGCCTCGCTATGCTGTTTCTGTGTGTGTGTGTGTGTGTGTGTGTGTGTGGTGGGGAAGTGTTAGAATGGTTAGTCTGGGTGAGTAGGGTTAGTGAACAGAAGCACAGCAGATGATGCAGCAGCGACACCGGCTACGATCTCGGGGTCGGCCTTTACCCGAGCCAGCGCCTCCTCCACCGTGATCATCTTCTCTTTGACCATCATCATCAGCTGGATGCGCTCTTCGTCGCTCATGGTGATCTCGCTCGCCACGTAGCCGACGTCCTCTCCTGGAACGGATGATCAGAACGGTGACTCCGGTGGTGGGAACAGAAAAGTGGCGGAGAGACGAGAGAGAGAGAGAATGAAACTAGTAATAATAAGGATAGAAGACTACCTTTTGAGCTCTGTCGCATGATCCCTTTCTGGGGTTTCCGGAAGTTTTGCCAGAAAGATTTGTTCTTCTTTTTGCCATCCCATTTTCCTGGAGAGAGAAAGAGAGAGAGAGAGCGCTTAGACTTTCTACACCATTTATTCCAATCGAGTAGGAAAAACTTGAATCGGCATTTTTTCAAGCCGTTTGTTTTTAATGAAGGATTAATGGGGACAGATTCACGGCTACAAGGATCAAAGGGACATAAAAAATGTATTAAATGTATTTGTGGGATTCGATGATACTCACCTGAGCCGTCTTCAGAGTTGGACTTGTGCAAAGGCATCCTGAGGGGGAAGAAAACAAAAACAGGAAATTACAATGCAGTGACAAACCCCACATTGGGATCAGCTCTGTCACACGTTTCTGCTCAAGATCGATTCCATTCCACAGCGCACCACTAGGGGGCAGTGCAGACCTGTGCAGCCACCAGGCCCCGGGCTCCTGAGGCTCACAAGGCACTGGCAAGCTTCAACACGGAGAACGGATGAGGAGGGGTCGAAGAGGACGGCGGGACGGACGGACGGACGCTCGGTGCTCGCTTACGTTCAGACCTCACGTGACGATAACACGACACCCCGAGGCACAACATCCTGCCTCTGAGTCTGTGAATACGAGCTTTATAACTGCGTAAACTGAATGCCATCTGATCATCTCGTTCTTTCAGGCGTATAAACGTCATATCTGATGTTTGTGTCTAACTGTCATCGCCGAAGAGACAGAAACATCTATCATTGAACTGATTGAAGAGAGAGGAGCGAGACAGACGCAACAGCCCTAAAGAAACCTATTGACGACTAGCTGGTAGACCAAAAGTCATCTCCAATCTCCTTAGCTGTTTTCTTTGCTTTCTTTTTTCATTGGTCAGGCATTGCATAAAGCAATATACTATGTGTACAACAATATACTGCATATAAAACAGAATATAAATGGATTTTTATACTTTTGTATTTTTGTATACGGTAGATCTGGAACATTATTATAACACCTTATGAATAAACTCCGAGCCTTAATCCTGACTTCCTCTGCCAGGAGGTTAACACCTGGGTGCAGTAGAGGCGCACGTATGAATTACCGCGTGTTTACGTTTACACAGTTTCTTCCTTTCATCAGCGTCTCCCTCTCTCCAGCTCTCCGGGCGTGTGTTAGTGATGTCCATGCTGGGAGCTGTAAACCTCTGAGTGATGCCACAGACTCGGAATGAGAGCCCTAAAGGTTTTGAGTACATTTACATGCCTAAAGGATTAATGAGAAGCGGGAAGACTGAGAGAGAGAGAGAGAGAGAGAGAGAGAGAGAGAGAGACACACACACACATCACAGCTGCTAACAAATGGAAGGGCTCGCCCGGGGTGGATGTTGCCGTGTCTTCACTACTGCTTACAACAATGTCTAACAGAAACTCGAACACATCAGAGTGACTCTTTTTCCTAATTAAAAAAACAGCAACAACAAAAAAGTGTCTGTTTTTATTCAGGGTCAACTCTAAGTTAAAAAGTTGAATGCTCCATAATGAAAGCGGTGTTGCCATGGTAACATAATGACATGATAATTGAGGAGGCCCCAGTCTTCATCACCATGCTCTGTCTTTTGGTTCTGTTAGCCCCACACTCTCTCTCTCTCACACACACACACACACACACACACACACACACACACACACACACAGAGGGGGGGGGGGGGGTGGCTCACAGCAGTAGGCATGCTGTTACTATGTGAAGAACCTCTGCTGAATAGCAGCTTAATAAATAAGGGCCTTTTCTGCAGCGATCCACGGCCCTGACTTTATACCTTCATCCACTGCCAAGAGTGTGTGTTTGTGTGTAAGTACGTGTTTGGAGCTGACAGACAAAGTGATGCCTGATAACATAATCACGCTTGCTCATGATGCCGCTGTGTAGTTTTACTGCTGCGCACCACAGCACCCGCTCGGGATTCTTCCAACTGCTCCGACGCGAACGTCATTAAATTCCTAAAAGTTTATAAAAATTAAACATGTACTAGTGTCTTATCTCCACCAGTGTCAGCAGGTCTGTGAAACCCATGTTGACAGCTGGCTGATGTGTTAATCAGAGCCTGGTAACTGCATGCGGGGTCTGTTCAAGTCAAACCGGGACTTTTGATTGTGCAGAATAACAGTTAGGAAAAAAAAAAAAACCTATACGACTCTATATGATCCCCTGCTACACTATTGCACTAATCCCAGTGTTTCACTAGGGCTTCGATACCATGAACACGCCGGAGCCGTGATCGGTCTACCCGCTTCACGTCGGAACCGCCGGCCTCCCAGGAACTCCTTTAACAGCCCCAACATGTGGAAATGGCTTGAACTGAGGTCAGGACTGTCTGGGGACGTGGTACATGTCAATTTTCAAGATCAGGGGCCGAACCTGCCCAGGATTGTCGTTCATGGACGTACGGCCCTCTTTAAAATGATCGCATCGTTCAAATGTTTAACTGCGGCTCATAAGAGTCTCTTCTCTGTGCTAGAAGTCAATTCAATTCAATTCATGAGAAATTTCATCACAGGTTCCGGTTTGACTCATATTAGGTCCAACGTTCCTCATATTAGCAAGACCCGAGTCTGATTTTCCTTCTGCTTAATGACGTACAAGTACATACATTAAAGCTAATTTCTTAAACGGACACTGTTTTCAGGAAGTGGGTGGAATTCCTGATTGTTGATTTGACAAATCCCAGAATGCACCTGGTGTCCTGTATGAGAAAGCTTGAAGCGTGATTCAACTGACTGGCCAGTGCTCTCTCTCTCTCTCTAGCACAAACTCTCACACACACACACACACACACACACACACACACACACACACACACACACACACACACACACACACACACACACAGTCAGTAGTGCCCAGAGGAAGTGATGAGAGTGGCCTTCAGTAGAGGTCAGGGCTAATGGAGGGGACAGGAGGATTTCCTCCAAACTCACTGATAAAAACAAAGAAAAAACCTTAACACTTCGGTCCATTTACTGCAATCAGCAGTGTGACAGCGCTGGAGTGTGTCTGATGTATAAAATCCTCACTTTACTGCTAACTATAGACAATCCAGACAGTCACTCAGATTGAGACGGGAAGTCTGGGTGATCTTGGTGTATTCGCACTTTCAGAAGGAAGCAGTCTTAAAGTGCTTTTAATAACGAATTCTTTTTGTAAAGTGAATAAAGTGTGAAAGTCAGTTGTGTGTGAATGAGCTCGCCGTATAGTCTAACTACAGATCTTCTTCTAACGTACGTTGGACACTCTCCTAGAGGGACTAACTGCAGGTGAGACTGGGGAATTTACAAAAATAAGTAAATCAAAAAAGTCGCACCAGCGTGCCATGGGGATTATCCGAACAACAGTTCGAGTACGGTACATTTAAACTTTCACCTACCGCTGTAGTCATAGGAAGGGTGGCGTGATTACGGCCATACAGGAAAATGAGCAAGAAGACAGTTAATAAACTCTGTATTACTAAGAGCATACAGTAGCATCAATGAGGTCACCGTGATGCTATTAAGCACTAAGGTCACGTATTAATAGATACAAGATTTGGTCATTTTGACCTTTTGGAGTGAGAACTTTCCTCGTGCTCGGTACACTCATTCTGCATCCTATTCGAGTCACTCAGGACTCTCCCTCGCTCGCGCTCACTTCCCCTCGCCGTCTAATCAGCAGCTCCATCTTAAACATCTCTAGACAATAGGAGGAAGAATTGAGGGAAGGAAGGAAGGAAGCCTGGAAGCACCTACAGTGCTGGACTACTGAAACATTAAGACATAGACACGCAATGAAACGGCCTGCTGAATACATGTGTGTGTGTGTGTGTGCGCGTGTGTGTTTCGTGTGTACGTAGAGGGCGGCGAGGATAAAATGGCTGCCAAGACGATTCTTTTCCGATAAGAGCAGGTTCATGGCATAAACACTGTTCGAACGTATTATTACGGTTGTAGAGCTGGCTTACTTTCTTTCCATTTCTGGTGTAGACACCTGACTGCTGAAACTCAGAGACTCCTGTGGACAGAAAGGGAAACGCAGTTAATGAAAAGTTCAAGATTTATCTGTCCAGTTATTTATTCAGGCAGCTGTTATGAGACGGATGCTGAAATGTGAAATGTTGGTGGGTGAACCTGCTGCACCTGAAAAGCACGGGGGCGGTTGCACCTGAAAAACCGAATGAAATCGCAAAGGAGGTTCCGTGTCAAAGTTTTCATAAGTTAGTCAAGAAAATGATGGTATAATTTCAGTTCTGTTTAAAAAGACGAGATAATATGAGCAGTTTGACAGCAAAATGAGATAAGTCCAATTTTAATCCCATTTCTTTCCAGATAAAGCAAGAATGACGTATGAATACATTATAATATTTTGCTTTAATTTTAAAAGTGTATTAAAAAGCACAAAGTTCAAAATTGTTGTTTTAGTTACATAACTCTAACATAAATTTTGTATGATTTTTCAAAACGCTATAACTCCACCTGCTGCAGTTTTGTCACAATGGATAAATCAGCCTGCAGTTGTGTTTGTGGTTATTTGAATATGGAGTTTAGTATCCTAATAACAATATAGTTTAGTTTTAATAACAATATGTGATATTAAACTCATGCTTTAATTGTCATTTTGTAGCGAGTCACAACAAAATAGATCAAGGAGAAATAGTCTAGAATTTTGCTGCAGATTTTTGTGCATTTCTTGAGTGCTGTAACTACAGTATTACTTCCAGTGCATCATGGCTCCCAAGTGGAGCAACACCAGTGCCAATAATAGCGAAAAGGAGAACAAAACACGTGAATATTTGGAAGTGAAACAGAAAGTTACACTACGGAACCCCACGCAGCTTTGTTAGGTATATGACATATTCGTACAGAATTCATAATCGCATGATGACCTAGTTCACATTACGCATACCTGTAGTCCATTACTGCTGGGGTAAGCTTTTAGCTTCCGATAACCCAACAAACACAATCAGTTCACTTATGATGGCTGTTGTTCGATACCAACGCTCGTGGATTCCCTTCACTGATCATGTGACAGAAAAAAGTGATGTGATTTTGCTGGCTTTTCAGGAAGCGCCAACTTTTGCTCTGAAACGTGGACCTTCCAGAACACGCATATGTACAGTAGGAGTTCTCCAAATCAAATTTTCTTACAGACAGCAGTTGGGTTTTTGCAGCTAAATTGGCTTTAATTAAGATTTCCTCAGGGTTTTTTTTTCTCTTCATAATAATAAAACTGTGCACTGTCTTTCTAAACATTTCTCTAGAATTAAGAATGACATTCAGCAATTACGAGGGGTGTTCAAGTCAAACCAGGACTTTTGATTGTGCAGTTTAAACGAAACAAAAAGTTAAAAACAAAAGTTAAAAACTCCCTTTATTTCTCTATATAATCCTCTGCTACACTAATGCAGTTATCCCAGTGTTTCACTAGTGCTTGGATACCATCAAGGTACGCCAGAGCCATAATCGGATTGCTGATTCCAGTCTAAAACTGCTGGCCTCCCAGGAACTCCTTTAATGGCCCTAACATGTGGAAATGAGAGAGGCTTGGAGAGAGGTCAGAACTGTACGGCGTGTGTAGCAATAAATCCCAGCAGAGTCCCTGTAATGCGCAAGTGGTGTTGGTGGATGAAGTCCCGGTTTGCCCCGAACGTCCTTCATACAGGAGTTTTAGAAAGACGCGAAATGATCTGCTGGTAAAATATTATCGACATGAAATGACTAAAATTATTGTCTATTTGTCATATAATGATCTTACACTCTTGCTCTTGTGTATTGTACATAAAGAATAAGTAGAGAATGATTTCCTAATTATCGATCGTGCTGCTGATGATGCTGATGAGTTCTACTTACACACACCTGGATCTCGGAGTTCAGATGGAGGGAGCTGGAGTCTGCCTTTTCCTAGGATAAGGAAAGAGAGAAAGAGATTAATTAACATACCCTGCCACAAAAGTGTTCTCACATGTACACACATACAATACGCACCCCATCGAAGGCCGTGAACAATCCTGACAGACTTGCAGGACGGTGTGAACGATCACTAGCGTCTGATAAGGCAAGATGGTACGTAAACAAAGCAATACTACTAGAATGACATCATAAGTGATTTGTATCTCCACACTAGAGCTCTGTCAGAAAGGAAAAGTCATAGAGGATCCAGATTTATTTAGAAAAGCTGCTAGAGCACCTTATAACGGACACAGTCGCAAAACAAAGACTCAAAGACTGGAGCACAGTGTAATCATCATCATCATCATCATCGTCGTCGTCATCTCCGCGTCTCTACTTTTCAATCTGATAAACTGTGTATTTCATCAGACAAACACACCACACACCACATCCCAAAGGCAGCTTTCCGTGTCTCTGAACTGGAGTAAGTATTCTGAGTGTGTGTATGCGTGTATACAGGTGTCTGCATGCAAACAGGACGATATTATGACTCTTGTTTACTCTTCTGTTCCCTGAAATGGTGCCTTGTGTTTCATTATCTCTCGGTCATCACAGTCACGGTCTCTCTGTTGTTTTTTTGTGTGCCTTATGAACTTGGCTGCGCGATTGAAAACCGTCATCCGTTTGCTGCCCTGATAAACCTTGCGGGGACGCGGCGGATGTCCTCCCTCGCCAAAGGTTCACATCAAGAATCAGACTGAAGAAATGTCAAACATCTCTACAGGCATTCCCTTCCAGGTTCTCGCTGCTCTCACCTTTTTTGGGTCTCAGGATTGTTTTAGTGGCTCTGGATTTCGCTTTAGGTCTCTAAGGATCGATTTAGATGTGACGGTGGTGAGGAAATACTCGCCGTGAAGAAGAAACCAGACTCTGTGGTTATAGGTCACCAATGTACCAAAAACGAGAGGTGCTGTCACGAGGTCAGGAAGTTTAACACTCACTGTTACCGTTTAGATTTAGAAATCTGACGGACACTGACGCCAGCATTTACACTGTTTTTGCTCTCCATTCTCGGGGACGCTTGCAAATTTACACTGTCTGATACACTTGGTTTGTGAACTGCCATTAAACCCAATAAAATAAATTCAAAAAAAGAATAAGGAAGTTTATTTTAAGTTTTGTCCTTAATGCGCTCGCATGAGTTCCTACTTTATCAGCTATGGTTGTGGATGAGATTGGCGTGGCCATGGAGGATACAGAAGACGTCTCGTCGTTCCATATCTGATTCGATCCATGCCCGATTCCGCTGAAAAAGGTGCATCGTTGGGAATGGATTTCGGGTACGATTGTGTTCTCACTGATCAAAGTAAACCAGACTTGGTTCACTAAAAAAGCCTTTTAAATCCTTCAAAATCTACAGCGATTGTATGAGCTACCTGGATGCTACTTGACGTGCCAGACACCTCTGTAACAACACACATCTCCCTACAGACAGATACATCAGTGCAGGGAATCTTCCTACTTCTACCATTCTAACTGCACGGTCGTTCCTGATATTTCTTTCTTTCTACACTGTAAAACAACGATAAAGGCGTCCAAAGTATGCAATGATCTCCTTTGAACAGTCTGCTACTCTGTAAATCCTTCAGAACGCCTCTAATCTGAGGGGCTGTTTGCTAATTGGTGATTTCTGAGGCTGGTGACTCTAAATGAACTTTTAGTCTTTCTTTCTTGGGACGGTCTTCATGAGAGACAGTTTCATCATGGTGCTTGACGGGTTTTGCAAACGCACTTGTCACAATAGTGTTCTTGCAAGAACTGTTCCAGAACAGCTGACCTCAGTGTCTTAAAATAACAACTGACTGTTATTGTTGTTGTTACATAGTTACCTAGTTCCATATGTGTCCTTTCATAGTTTTGAAATCCCCAGTATTGTTGTAGAATGTAGAAAATAAATCACTAAACAAGAACAAAGAAATTTGCCAGTGATCCCAAACTCTCGTGTGGTAGTGTATGTGTGACTCATACACTCTTCTAGGTTTGTGTTCCAGATGTGGAACTGAATAAAGACCGGTCAGGGTTTGACATTTAGGAGGACACTGCAGAGCATTAAAACATATATCAGACAGTAACTCCACCAGGATATAATATCTTTCCACTGTAGTGTGTGTGCATGTGTGTGTGTGTGTGTGTGTGTGTGTGTGTGTGTGTGTGTGTGTGTGTGTGTGTGTGTATGAAAAACCTCAGACCGCTGTATTTTCTATTTCAGTTACGGTTCCTGTTTATTAGCATTAAAAATCTTTTCCTGCCAGCTATCCATTACATAACAAAATACAGTAAGGAATCTGTGTGTGTGTGTGTGTGTGTGTGTGTGTGTGTGTGTGTGTGTGTGTCACTTAGTGTGTCCGCTTTAGCCCTTAGCAGTGTGTTTGGTAAAGTCAGGAAGCTTTGTAGCAACGTAAACTTGTAAACTTGAAGCTCTGCTTGACATTGACAAAACACACACACACACACACACACACACACACACACACACACACACACACACACACACACACACACTCGCGCGCCATTCCTGAATGGCCCACATAACCCACACAGAAGTTTATTTTCTGTATTTCTTGAAAACCCTGCTAGATCAGCAGCGGCCTTAGTGCTATGCCCACATGGCACTGACACACACACACACACAGTGCTGTCTATATAAAACATGGTTGTTAGTGTCATCCAAAACACACATTTACACAAGACACAGTGCACAAAGATGTTCTGTTCCTTGCTGACACTAGAAATGAGTACACACACACACACACACACACACACACACACACACACACACACACACACACAAAACACTCCATTATAAAGTGTTTACTGGTTATGCAGTCTCAGAGTGTGTGGACAAGATGGCCGCTGGGGATCTTCGGTGATATTTGAACACAGAGATTATTCTCTATCCTGTAGCTTATCATTATCAGATCACGAGATAAAAACACACACATGCACACACATACACACACACACACATGTGTATATATATATATATATATATATATATATATATATATATATATATATA
>JAAGKR010006122.1:0-23056 GCA_011419295.1 Clarias macrocephalus
AATCCATAATCACACCAAGGTCTTTTACTGTTGCACTTGATGGAACAGAAAGGCCATCTAAAGTTACAGTGTGATCAGAAAGCCTACTTCTAGCTACTTGTGGTCCTATGACCAGAACTTCTGTCTTATCAGGATTAAGCAGAAGAAAATTAATTAACATCCAATCTCTTATGTCCTGCACACACTGCTCAATTTTAGCAAACTGGTTTTTCTCATCTGGTTTTGCTGAGACGTATAATTGTGTGTCATCAGCATAACAATGAAAACTAATACCATGTTTACGAATTATGTTGCCCAGAGGAAGCATGTAAAGGGAAAAAAGCAGTGGGCCTAAAACTGAGCCCTGTGGAACACCAAACTCCATTTGAGAACATGAGGAATGGTCACCATCTAAATCTACAAACTGATAACGATCAGTCAAATAGGATCTGAGCCACAAGAGGGCAGTTCCCTTAATTCCTACTACCTTTTCTAATCTGTGTTTAGAAAAGTAGTTTGCTCTGGCCCCATCCCAATGAGACGTGGCGACATAGCTTACAGCAGGTTATGGTCGCTGAACCGCTGGATGTCCAGGTGGTGCTCGGAAAATAATGTGGGCTTCATAGACAACTGGAAGACCTTTGGGGGCAAAACTGGCCTGTTAGGGTGGGACGGTGTCCATCCCACTTGTGAAGGTGCTGCTCTCATTTCTTGCAGTATAGCACATAGTCTCAGAAGAGGCCTGTCATGCGCACTCCTAACGCGGCCGTCACGAGGACCCGGAAGTAAGATGGTCGCGATTCAGGAAGCATAAAAGGAGACAAGATGGCGCTTTACATCGCTCAGTCATTGAGTTGCCCATGCTATCGCCGATGCTCTGTCCGCCTAATCGTGAGTACTCACTTTCTTGGGTTTCGCTTTCGATTTAGTGCGTGTTATTAGAACGCGGATTTATTTGTGTAAGCTCTTTCTCTCGTTCCGAGAGAGTTCTAAAAATAAACAGCATGGTTATCCTGCCTACTCGCGCTACTTCCGCGTTTGGGTTTACCATCTACGCTACAGGGCTAACTGCTAGTCTTCTGGTCCGTCTTTGACAGAATGACTGAGCCAACAGCAGTAAACCCAGCGGACTACGCTCACCTCTGCGATGTGGTTGACCAGCATGCTAAGTTGATCGATCAGCTCAGAAGTCGCGGTCCTCTGCCAAGGCCTCCAAGACGTGAGGTGGCGTAGCTACGGCATGAGAATGCGACGCTCCGCGGGGCGGTCGCTCAGCCGGCTACTGTCACGCCCATCGCAGCGGCTGTTGCTCCGCCACCCCCTCCCCCTTCTTCTGAAGTCTTCATTGCTTTACTGGACAAATGGGATGGCACAGATGGGAAGTGCAGTGTTTTTTTTACCGCATTGGATCTAGTGTTTGAGTTTAATTCCACCAAATACTCCACTGACCGACTGCGCGTTGTTCTTCTCATTTCGTTGCTATCCGGGCAGGCAGCTGAGTGGGCCACGGCGGTCCTGCGATCTGATTCAGATGTAGCCTACTCTTATACAGAGTTCACACGCCAGCTAAAACTCACCTTTGAAAATCCTGCTGCTGAGGTGGAGACCGACTCAAAATTATATCATCTGCGGCAGGGGGGCTTGTCCGTGAGCCGCTACACGGCGGATTTCCGAACCCTCGCCGTCCAAACCGACTGGGGAGACTCCGCCCTTCGGACGGCCTACTACGAGGGACTGGCTGCACGCATTAAGGACGAGCTCTCTGGTGCCACCATTTTTACTAAGTTGGACCTCCGGAGTGCCTACAACTTGGTGCGCATCAGAGAGGGCGATGAGTGGAAGACGGCCTTCATCACTCCCACCGGTCATTATGAAAGTCTGGTAATACCATTTGGACTCTGCAATGCTCCAGCAGTTTTCCAACAATTCATCAATGACGTTCTAAGAGACATGTTAGGTCGATGGGTGTTCGTCTACCTAGACGACATCCGCATATACTCCCGGACTTTCAGTGAACATGTACAACACGTCAGAGCGGTTCTGAAGAGATTGCTCGCCCACCAGCTGTACTGTAAGTTGGAGAAGTGCACTTTTCACGAGCGCTCCACCACGTTCCTGGGTTTTGTCATCTCGCCCCAGGGTGTGGCCATGGACCCGCAGAAGCTGGAGGTTGTGAGTCACTGGCCCCTACCCAGGACTCTTAAACAACTCCAGCATTTCCTCGGGTTTGCGAACTTCTATCGTCGCTTTATCCGGGACTACAGTACTGTTGCAGCTTCACTAACTGCTCTGACACGTCCATCATCACACCCCTTTCACCTCACCTCTACTGCCATTACCGCCTTCCGTGAACTTTGCCGCCGCTTCACTACGGCTCCCATCCTTCTTCATCCAGATGCCAACAAACCATTCGTTGTGGAGGTGGACGCGTCGGACGTGGGCACCGGTGCGATTCTCTCCCAACGAGGTCCAGACCAAAAGCTGCACCCCTACGGCTTCTTCTCCAAAAAATTTGACTCCACTCAGCAGCGATACGGAGTAGGGGACTGTGAGCTGCTGGCCATAAAGTGGGCCTTGGAGGAATGGCGTCACTGGCTCCAGGGCACCAGAGAGCCATTCCTTGTCTGGACTGATCATCAGAACCTCATCACCATCCGGTCGCTGAAACAGTTGAACCCCAGACAGGCGCGGTGGGCTCTGTTTTTTGAGGACTACAATTTCCACCTGTCATATCGCCCGGGGTCTAAGAACATCAAAGCTGATGCCCTTTCACGACAGTACGAGGAAGACGTCCCCCGGGCGGACCCCGCGCCTGTCCTACCACCTACCAAGATCATCGCACCACTCCGTTGGGACATAGAGACGAGGGTTCTCCAGGCACAGGCTTCGGAGACCGAACCAGCAGGTGTGCCGTCTGGACGACTCTATGTGCCCAACACCGTCAAGCCAGAGGTGCTTCAATGGGGGCACTCCTCTCTCCTCTCAGGTCACCCCGGAAGGCACCGCACGCTACAATTCATTCGACACGCCTTCTGGTGGCCCAACATGAGGAAGGACGTTGATGAGTTTGTCCAGGCGTGCCCAGTGTGCGCCTGGGCCAAAGACAGCAACCAACCATCCCCGGGAGAACTTCAACCACTCCCAGTTCCCCGACGGCCCTGGACGCACATTGCCGTCGACTTCATCACGGGCCTGCCGGTTTCCGAGGGGAAGAACACCATCCTCACGATCGTCGACCGGTTCTCCAAAGCTGTCTGCCTGGTAGCCCTCCCCGGACCTCCGTCAGCCAAAAACACAGCCGAGCTGATATTAGAACACATAGTCCGCCGGCATGGGTTCCCAAGAGATATCGTCTCGGACAGGGGGCCCCAGTTCACCTCACGGTTCTGGAAGGCCTTCTGCGGTCTGATCAATTCCACCTGTGGTCTGTCTTCTAGATACAACCCACAGACTAACGGTCAGACGGAGCGGACCAACCAACAACTGGAGCGCTACTTGAGATGCTTTGTCGCTGATCGCCAGTGCTCCTGGGCCCGCTACCTCATTTGGGCAGAATTATCACATAACCTCCACGTCTCCTCTGCCACCAATCTAAGCCCATTTGAGGCATGCTACGGCTTCCAACCTCCGATGTTCGACCACCTAGAACCAGAGGTTGAAGTACCGTCGGCCCAACAGTTGGTCCATCGGTGTCGACGGCTCTGGAACCAAGCAAACAATGCCATCCGACGCTCCAACACCCGTTACATCCTCCAACATCGCCGTCAACACCCTCCGGAACGACTATTCCAGATAGGTGACAAGGTATGGCTATCTACCAAGAACCTTCACCTACGAACAGAATCACGGAAGCTCTCCTCCAGATTCATCGGTCCATACCGCATCACTCTCCGGATAAACCGTCACGGCGCTCCAGATCCACCCAGTATTCCATATATCCCAACTCAAACCCTTCACCACTTCCCCTATGGTTCCACTCACCCACCCTGCTCCTCCTCCCCAAATCATTGAGGGCGGTCCCGCTTATACTGTACGTCGGATCCTTGATTCGTGACCTCGGGGCAGAGGCGTACAATACCTAGTCGATTGGGAAGGTTATGGCCCCGAGGAGCGCTCCTGGATCCCGGCTCGGTTCATTCTCGACCCCGAGCTAATCCGGGACTACCGTCTTCGGGTATCCTCCACCCCAGGACCGTTGAGTGTTGGTCCTGAACAGGGGGGTACTGTCATGCGCACTCCTAACGCGGCCGGCACGAGGACCCGGAAGAAAGGCGGTCGCGATTCAGGAAGCATAAAAGGAGACAAGATGACGCTTTACATCGCTCAGTCTTTGAGCTGCCCATGCTATCGCCGACGCTCTGTCCGCCTAATCGTAAGTACTCGCTTTCTTGGGTTTCGCTTTCGATTGAGTGTGTGTTATTAGAACGCGGGTTTATTTGTGTAAGCTCTTGCTCTCGTTCCGAGAGAGTTCTAAAAATAAACAGTGTGGTTATCCTGCCTACTCGCGCTACTTCCGTGTTTGGGTTTACCATCTACGCTACAGGGCTAACTGCTAGTCTTCTGGTCCGTCTCCGTTTGTCTGTGACAAGGCCTAGTTAATCGGTAACAATCCAGAGTCCAGGCCAGGGAGCAGACAGACAGGTTAAACCAACCGTCTGCTAGCTGCATAGAGTTGTCACTCAGGGTTCAGCATATTGAGACTGTGTTTGTTTGCCGAGATAAACACTAATTTAGAAAGACTCAGAAAGTCTATTTTAGTAATTTAATTAACATAGTTACCACAAACTCAGATCACACTGAATGTGCAGCCGGCACCTCTGATCTGAAGCTAGGACTGTTAAATATTACATCTCTCGCATCTAAAGCAGTTATTGTTAATGATCACAGATCAGGAGTTTGATATATTATGTTTAACAGAAACCTGGATTAAACAGGACGAATATGTAGCTTTAAATGAAGCTAGTCCTCCTGGATACAGCTACATACACCAGCCTCGGCTAACTGGTAGAGGAGGAGGAGTCGCAGTTATTTATAATGATAATCTGACTATTGTACAAAAACACAGATTTAAATTTAATGTATTTGAAGCTCTCTATAGTAACATGAAGTCAGCTCAGTCGATCCCGCTAATCATCAATAGCATTTATGTCCATACTGGACTCAGTAGGAGTAAATCAGTGTGTAGTAGGACCCACTCATAAAGCAGGTCACACTTTAGATTTAATATTATTCTTCGGATTAAGTATAAGAAATATAACTACAATGCCACAGTCTGAAGTTATCTCAGATCACTATCTTGTCTTGATTAAAGTGTGTCATAGTAATAATGTATGCACAGCACCGCGCTACCGCCTTAAACACAGAGCTTTATCAATAATCTCCCAGAGTTATCAATTATTATTGGATCGCCATCTGACTTCACAGAACTCGATCAGGCGACGGAATATTTTGAGTCAACACTTCGTTATAGCTTAGATAATGTAGCTCCAGTTAAAAGGAAAATGATTAGAGATAAGAAACTCGCTCCTTGGTATAATGACCACACACATGCTTTAAAACAAACCGCTCGAAAATTAGAACGTAAATGGCACCAAACTCAATTGTTAGTATTCCAAATAGCATGGAAAGAGAGCATCCTGAACTATAGAAAAGCTCTCAGTGATGCTAGATCAACATATCTCTCCACTCTTATAGAAAATAACAAAAATAATCCTACATTTTTATTTAATATCTTAGCTAAATTAACTAGAAACAAGACCACTGCAGAAATCTCCACAACAACATCATGCAGTAGTGAGGATTTCATGAACTTTTTCAATAACAAAATCATAAATATTAGGCAAAAAATTCAGGCTTTGAAACCAGACAATTTAAATAATTCAGATGATCTAACCACGTCACATCAGAACCTAGAATACTATACTCGCCTTGAAGCGAGAGAACTAATTTCACTCATCTCTTCTTCAAAAGAAGTCCTGTATATTAGATCCTATACCGACACATTTTCTCAAGAAAATAACAAGAAGATAACAGCAATAACAGAACCCCTGTTGAAAGTAATTAACTGTTCACTCAGCAGTGGGTATGTCCCCAAATTCTTTAAATTAGCAGTTATTAAACTGCTAATTAAGAAACCTGACCTTGACCCCTGTCAGCTTTCCAATTACAGGCCCTTTATACTATATTATATAAAAACCTTCCCTTTATCTCTAAGATTCTGGAAAAGGTAGTATCAAAGCAGCTATGTTTATATCTACATAGAAATAGCATAAACGAACTGTATCAGTCAGGATTTAGGCCTCATCACAGTACAGAGACAGCACTCGTTAAAGTAGTAAACGACTTCCTATTCGCCTCTGATCAGGGTTGCGTCACTATACTTGTGTTACTCGACCTCAGTACAGCTTTTGACACCATTGCTCATAGTATTCTCCTTCACAGATTAGAAAATGTAGTAGGAATTAAGGGAACAGCCCTCTTGTGGCTCCTATTTGACTGATCGTTATCAGTTTGTAGATCTACAGTAGATGGTGATCATTACTCATGTTCTCAAGAGGAATGTTCTCAGGGTTCAGTTTTAGGCCCACTGCTTTTTTCCCTTTACATGCTTCCTCTGGGTAACATAATTCATAAACATGGTATTATTTTTCATTGTTATGCTGATGACACGCAATTATACGTCTCAGCAAAACCACATGAGAAAAATAAGTTTACTAAAATTGAGCAATGTGTGCAGGAGATTGGATGTTAATTAATTTTCTTATGCTTAATCCTGATAAGACAGAAGTTCTAGTCATAGGACCACAAGTAGCTAGAAATAAGCTTTCTGATCACACTTCAACTTTAGATGGCCTTTTTGTTCCAACAAGTGCAACAGTGAAAGACCTGTTTATAGATTGTGATTATAGATTCCAGCCTTTCGTTTAAAGCACATGTAGATAATATTACTAGGATAGCTTTCTTTCACCTCAGAAATATTGCCAAGATAAGAAATATATTGTCACTAAATGATGCAGAAAAACTAGTTCATGCTTTTATCACGTCTAGTTTGGACTATTGTAACACCTTACTGTCTGGTTGTTCAACTAGGTGCATAAACAAGCTTCAGTTAGTCCAGAATGCAGCAGCCAGAGTCCTCACTAGAACCAGAAGATACGAGCACATCACCCCTATCTTATCTACACTGCATTGGCTCCCTGTGAAATTTCGCATAGATTTTAAGATACTACATTTGACGTATAAAGCATTAAATGGTCAAAGAATGCAGGCTGCTTGTCAGTACCACGTATTATGAAAACTACAGCAGGAGGCGGAGCTTTTTCTTACAAAGTCCCAAAGTTATGGAATAGTCTTCCTATTAATGTTCGGGACTCAGACACAGTCTCAGTGTTTAAGTCTAGGCTAAAAACCTATTTATTTAGCCAAGCATTTTTGTAAATAGATTAGCCTTAGGTAAAGGAGCAGATCTGGGGGACTCATGGACGTAGAGTATCTGGTGAACTGGTATGTTTAGATGCCGTCTTCCCCACTCTCATTGTTCACTCAGGTTTGTTGACGGTGAGGTGATTGGTTGCTTTACATCTCAGGGAGCCCTCATGTCTGTGTTTCCTTCTGTCTCTCCCTTTTAGTTATGCTGTCATAGTTAGTCCTGCCGGAGTCCCTGCTTACACTTTGCACTAATACACATTCACCTTATACAGTATGTCACAAAAGTGAGTACACTCCTCACATCTTTGCAAATATTTAGTTATATCTTTTCATAGGACAACACTGCATAAATGACTCTTTGACACAATGAACAGTAGTCAGTGTAACGTTTGTATAGCAGTGTAAATTTATTTTCCCCTCAAAATAACTAAAAATACAGCCAATAATAGCTGAACCCCTGGCAACAAAAGTGAGTACACCCCTAAGTGAAAACATACAAATTGAGCACAATTAGTCGTTTTCCTTCCCCTTTGTCATGTGACTCATTAGTGTTACACTGTCTCAGGTGTCACTAGATAGCAGGTGAGTTAAATTTAGTATAAAAGCTCTTCCACTCTCTCAACCTGGCCACTGAAAGTTCAACATGGCACCTCATGGCAAACAACCTTCAGAAGACCTGTGTGTGTTGTTTTTTTTTTTTTTTTACTTTCCATTAGGAGCCAGGCATGGTGTGAAACAGGGGAGGCTAGCTACATTCATTTGGGTGTGTGCTTCATTGAGTGCAGGTGTGCCAACACAATTTTCCTGTTGTGTGTACATGGCATTTGATTTGATGTGAATTTGGGTGGGTTTTGGATGATTCCCTGAGCTGTAGCCTGCTCTGTTCCTGCTAGCCTCTGGCCCCAGAGGAGCAGTCTTATGAAGTAATTTTTGTTTATTTGTTTCGGTGTCTCTTGCGAGCAAGTATGTTATTGTTGACTATTTTAATAATAAAATATATTTGGTATTGGTACCCACGCTTCACTTGATTTTTATCCTTCCCTTTGATTGGTAAAATGTATCTGCGTGTCTTTTATTGGGAGTATTTCCCTGGTGCCCCACCAGGGTGGCATAGTCAGATCACATTTAATTCGTAGCCTTCTGCCCTTTGGGATGTAGGATTGCCACATATGAAAAGATATAACTAAATATTTGCAGAGATGTGAGGGGTGTACTCACTTTTGTGACCTACTGTACATTGGTTGACTGTGACCATACCTAACTGCCATCTCTCCATCTCTTCTGCTTTTTCCTCTTCTCCTCTCTCTCTCTCTCTCTCACTCTCTCCTTTCCCTCTCCCTGTCTCTCTGTCGAGCTATACATGTTTGCTCCTAAGCTGCCAGTGATCCAGACCCCTCTGCCCTCTGAACCTGTCTAACTCGTCCTGGAGTCCTGCTTCTGGTTGGAGATCTCATCGCATGGATGCCCCGTGTGGTCTGCCTGGTATGCGTGTGGTGACTGGGGACGGTTCCACTTTACCATGAAGACTATCCTGTCCTCTACTGATGCAGACAGCTGTTCTCTGGGGACCTGTGACTTCAGTCGCTCGATAGTTCTGGACTGGAATCTCCTACACTCAACCTGAGCCTCCAGGGACAAACTGGTCTCCATTTAATTTAAACACATCCCCTGTTATACTGAACTTCCAGGCTCCTAACACACAGTATTATGCTGATCAATCCCTACTATCCGTTTTACCCAAGGATGGGTTCCCTGTTGAGTCTGGTTCCTCTCAAGGTTTCTTCCTATGACCATCTCAGGGAGTTTTTCCTTGCCACCGTCGCCCTAATCTTGCTCATCAGGGAGAATATCATTTTGATTCATACACATTAACATTTCATACAAACTTAATTCTTTTGATTGTGTAAAGTTGCTTTTTGCAACAATGTCAATTGTTATAAAGCGTTATACAAATAGAATTGAATTGAATTGAATTGAATTGAATGAATCAACTCAGTTTCTATTATTTCTTAAAGTGAAATTCACTGTGTTATCTGTGAATTACAAGCATGTTTTCGGAATATATTATGTTCACAAGGTTTTACTGTATGAGAAAAAATTCAAGAAATGTGTTTTATTTATAGACCGTGATGTGTTTTTATTAAATCAGTATAATGAGTTGGTAAGTCAAAACAAATAACAGTAAAAAGTTAAACATAACAGCCATAATTCAGGGCTTCCAAATAATACAAGAGACCATGTAGTAAAACATGTATTTAAAAATACTTACTCAGCTTTTCTAGAGACTTTGACCACTGGCATCAGCTTGAGAAGACATTCCTCTGATGGGTCATATGTCCTTAAATTAAACTCATCCAGCTCGTGTTCTGGGTTCAGCATCACAAACATCAGAGCTGACCACTGAGCGGGAGAAGATGCGCGCGCACCCACACCGGCACACGCACACACACGCACAGTGATTTATAACCCAAGGGCTGTAAAACACGGAACAAATAAACAACTAAACTTTAAGGCATAGCCTTGAAGTAAACAGAGTATCATTGAAGAGAATTGTAACAGAAGAAAAAGAAAGCCAAAAACTTTAAATAAGCAGAGAACACAAACTTAAACAAAAATAAATAAATAAAAAATGACAAAACCACTGCTACCACAAAGCAACACAGCGGTAACACAGCTGAAGATAAAATATAAACAAAACGTACAATAAACAGCGGTGACAAAACAGCAGCGCCCTCTAAGAATACTCTTCATGTAGCACCACCACGGGAAGCAAATCAACATCGCGCCACCACCAGTCTGTTACATAACAAAAGTTGCGATTAAAACTAAGACTTCCAGGTTCTATGTGATATGACTCGATATGACGCAATGACGGAAGCGCGGGGGGGGGGGGGGGGCGTGAACCAAAACCCCAGCCACCTTACCAAACGGCTTAAATAGTATTGCACCCACCAATGATAGGACAATCCATCAAACATGCGGCCAACCGGAGGACAGGTAGGAATACCTTCACTTATCCTGCCACATAAACAAGGGTAAATCATAGACGTAGTCAAAGAAACAGGCAGGGTCAAGCTGATCGGCAAGTCATGTTACACTAGGGCAAACAGAAAATCGCAAACCAAAACAATGGATCAAACTTGTACACCATACGGTTATCATAAACGCGGCTAGGTAATGTCCAGAAAACTCATGGGAGTGTCTTCTTCTTTGTTTTTCGGCTTTTCCCTTTCAGCGGTCACCACAGCGAATCATCTGCCTCCATCTAACCCTATCCTTTGTATCCTCTTCTCTCATGCCAACTAACTTCATGTCCTCTCTCACTGCATCCATAAATCTCCTCTTTGGTCTTCCTCTAGACCTCCTGCCTGGCAGTTCCAGCCTCAGTATCCTTCTGGAGATATATTCACAATCTCTCCTCTGAACATGTCCAAACCACCTCAATCTGGCCTCTCTGACTTTATCTCCAAAACATCTAACCTAGGTTGTTCCTCTGATGAACTTATTTTCAATGCTATCCATCCTTGTCACGCCCAAAGAGAACCTCAACATCTTCATCTCCGCTACCTCCAGCTCTGCCTCCTGTCTTTTCTTCAGTGCCACTGTCTCTAAGCCGTAGAGCATCGCTGGTCTCTCCACTGTCTTGAACACCTTTCCTTCTTTCCTTTCATTCTCCCTGATACTCTTTTATCGCACAACACACCTGACACTTTTCTCCACCCGTTCCAATCTGCCTGTACCCGCCTTTTCACCTCCTTTCCACACTCACCATTGCTCCGGACCCTTGACCCTAAGTACTTAAAGTCCTGCATCTTCTTTACCCCTGCTCCCTGTAGCCTCATCGTTCCACTTGTGTATGCTTCTCAAAGTCCCTTCATTACTGAGTCCTATTTAAGCAGCTGGTTAAAGGGGTTCAAATGTCTTTAGAACTCAGGGGATTTGGAACGCCATAGTTGCAGTGTGTTTCCACCATGTTTGTATGTAGATACGGCCTTGCCTGTTCTGCCATTTTAGCTGGCCTAACAAGTAAAAACATGTATTCATAGTTTTGTTTTACTTTATGAATGAAATGTCCAATTTACACAAGTATTCAGACACTTCTTATGGCACTTGTAGTTGAGCTTTGGTGCATCCTAGTCCTAGTGGTTCGTGATCCACAAATTGATTAAAGTCCACCTGTGCCTAATTGACTTCATTGTACATAAGGAAACGCACACACCTGTCACACCTGAGCCAAGTTTTTAATGCCCCTTTTTGTGAAAGCATTATTGGGTTTGCTTATGTTACCAGTCCTGTGTTATTTTGGTTTGTTTAAACTTTAAAGTCTTCTGTGATTATGCTATGCCTGTAATCCTACTTTCTTGACAATATACAGTAGGAATAGTACTTTTCTGTACTTGATTTATGTTATTTTATTGTATTGTATCCTTTTGTTTTCTTTCCAAGTACTTGTGTATGTTTAGCTGTCTGTGACTGTTATTATGTGAATAATATAGTTATGAAGATAAATAAAGATTTTGAAGCAAAACACTGGAGTGTCTTCAGAAGAACTCTTGGAGCGGTCCAGCCAGAGTCTGGAACTGAATCCAATAGAGCATCTCTGGAGAGATAATAGCTGGGCACTGAGAAGAAACTTCTAAAAGAATGGTGTGCGAAGCTTAAACCATCATTCACAAGCAAACCTGAGGCTGTCTATATAAACACAGAGTAAAAGATGTTTTACACACACACACACACACAGACACATGGTCACAGTGTTATAGTAAACAGTACACGCATGCACTGATGTTGATTATATCAGTGAGAGACGAGCACTAAGACCCAGCAGGGAAGACGATTACCCACAATTCCATAAAGCAAGAGAAAAAACATTGGCTTAGTTGTGATCACATGACGCTTGGCATCAAAACAAGAAGTGCATGCGTGTTACATGATACTCGGTACTCGTAACCAAGACTTTCATTCGTTTTCCAAGTCAAAATTTATTTAAAATCTTTGCTTGTCTTGCAGAACACTTGCAAACCGCATTACTCGCAATCCGAGGTCCCTCTGTATATGCAAAGTGCAATAAAGTGAAAATCTTCTTTCTTTAAAATTAAATGAAATAATAATTGTCTCAGAGCTCTTACTGTTCTGCAGTGTGTTAGCGAGATCTGTGAGGTTCATGTTTTTCAGGACGTGCAGTGTGACCTTCAGCGCTCCTTCTCAGTGCATGCTGGGTAATCTGGACTCAGGAGCTTCTTAAACCTCTTCAGCTTGTTCTTTATCAGAGTGATGACTTTGTGTTCCAGCTTCTGGTTATAATAAACACAGGAACAGCTTGAAATATTACAATCCTACACAATGAGAGATACTTTCAATTTATGAATAAAGAAAAAGTTTCTGTGTTTTAACCAGAGTTACAACTGAAAATTTCTTATTTATTCAGGAGTTACATACTTTATGAAGACACACATTAAAATGTTACCCACATTGAATGTGGACTCTAGCTGATTTCTGCTGTCTGATTTCTTTGTTTCTGCTCTGTGAACAACAACACATTTAAAGTAAAGAAACAGGTTTTTAACACTTATTAACACAACAATGAAAACAATGATTTCAGGATTTCCTTTTTTTTTAAAGGAAAATTTAATTTTTTTAAAAATGTTTTGAATAATGAATGAAGGAATAAAATATTATATTATAATTATTATATATAGTGTAGTGCAGTCAGGAAGTTTTCCTTTTACTGCTTCAAAAAGTGACACGTTAAATCACGTTACTTTGCCTACATTTGGTCATTTGATCAATTGGATGGAGCACTGATTGGTCACTCCTCATGGACACACAGCTGGGTTCTGGTGAGTCTGATCTCTTCCCCTCCATCACTCTAAATCAGAAATAATAATAAGAACAAAATATATAAGATAAACATGAATGCTAATATAATACTGAATGCTAATATAATACTGCTTCACTAGCTGATAAATCAATCAATCAATCAAAGTTTATTTGTATAGCACTTTATAACACTGAAGTGCTTTCCAATAAAAAAACATAATAATTCATAAATATCACATTGCTGTTCAATGCCACATTGTTACTGAATGTTAAAAGCCAACCTAAATAAATAAGTTTTAAGTTTGGATTTAGAAAGACCAAAGTCTGTGATAATGCGAATATCGGGGTGCAGTCTGTTCCAGAGTCTGGGGCCAGCCACAGAAAAGACCCGGGCCCCCCAATGTATGTACCTGACTCTGGGCACTTCTAACAATAATTGATTAGATGATCTTAAAACTCTGTTAGAACTTCTAACATTTAAAAGTTCTGATAAATAAGGAGGGGCAAGACCATTAAGAGCTTTAAAAACAAAAAGTAAAAGTTTAAAATCGACTCTAAAAGAAACTGGAAGCCAATGGAGAGAATAAAGGACTGGGGTGATGTGCTGGCGTCTCAATGTGCCAGTTAAGAAGCGTGCTGCCGCATTCTGTACCAGTTGGATGCGGCTAAGGGAAGACTGAGAGACACCTACATAAAGTGCATTACAGTAATCAATTCTTGAGCTGATGAAAGCATAAATAGTTTTTTTTCCAAATCTTTAAATCGCTTTAAAAATGGTTTAACTTTTGATAAAAGACGCAACTGATAAAAACTAGCTCTGACCACACTGTCGATTTGTTTATCAAACTTGAATCAAAAATAACCCCAAGGTTCTTAACAGTAGGTCTGGGTTTTACTGACAATGCACCAATGTCACAGCTTTCTTGATCTCCAAAGAAAATGTATTCTGTTTTATCCTAATTTAAAAGAAGGAAATTTGCTCCAAGCCACTGCTTGATGTCAGCTAAACAGTTAATTAAAGACCCAAGTGCATCACTTGTTTTTGGCATCACTGTCAAATAAATCTGTACATCATCTGCATAGCAGTGGAAGCCTAGATTGTATCTGGCTATGATCGACCCCAGTGGTAACATATATAAAGAGAACAAGATAGGGCCCAAAATGGAGCCTTGGGGCACACCACATCGCAACGGAGCAACAGAGGAGGACAAGTCACCAATCATTACAGAAAAGGTTCTATTTGTTGAATATGAAGTAAACCACTCTAGTGCAGTGCCACAGATGCCGGCATGAATCCTCAGGCGAGACAAGAGGACTAAATGATGAACTGTATCAAATGCCGCTTTTAAATCAAGTAGCACTAGAATAACAGGACACTTGGCATCAACAGATAAAGCAATATCATTGTGCACTTTAAGTAGTGCAGACTCTGTGCTATGCTGTGATCTGAAACCAGACTGAAATTTCTCCAAAATAGAGTTACTTTCTAAGAAGGACTGTAGTTGATTAGAAACAATTTTCTCAAGAACTTTTGAAATAAAAGATAAATTAGAAACAGGTCTAAAACTAGATAAAACAGTTGGATCAAGATGTGTTTTCTTAAGAAGGGGCCTGACAATAGCATGTTTAAAAGCACCAGGGACACAACCTGCACTGAAACAGAAGTTAATCAAAATCATAAGCAAAGGCCCTATTGTAGAGAAAACCTCTTTTAGTAATTTAGTAGGGAAAATGGCAAAGGGCAGTTTGTAGCTCTCATCTGTTGGACCACCTCAGTGAGGAGAGAGAGCGAGACTGGTTCAAAATGGTCAAACATTACAGAATGAATGACAGTAACAGTCAAGTCTGTGCTAACACTACAACTGGTAAGCTGTCGCACAGACATCACCTTATCATTAAAAAAGTTCAGAAAATCCTCACAGGTCAAAACTGAGGCATCAGTCAAATATGAGTTCTGTGGATTTACAACAGAGTTTATAGTGCTGAACAAAACACAAGGGCAATGCACATTGTTTGAAATAATATTTGACAGATATTGGCATTTTGCCTCTTTCACTGCCTTCTGATAAAGAGCAAGACTGTCCGTCAGGCTGTCCAGAGATACATGAAGTTTTTTTTTTTTTTCCACTGCCAATCTGCCTGCCTACAGCACTGTCTGAGGGCTCGGGTTATGTCATTTAGCCAAGCATTAACCTTTGGCTTTGTAGATCTATGTTTAAAAGGGGCAATCGTTTCAAGGATCCCAGAGCATATTGAATAAAAAGGTGATAAAATGCTATCTGGAGATCCAGTAAAAACCAATCCATTAGGGACAGAGAACTTAGAAGCCATAAAAGCAGCAGCAGCAAACTTATCAGCTGTTGATGATGTAATAACACGGTGCATAGATACTATGCGCCGTTTGTGAATCTCATCAAGGCCTTCATAATGAGACGTGATGATGATCAGTGAATTTGATCAGGTGAAAAACTTCTGTAAAACACCTCACTGTACTGACTTCACATCAGTAGAACTGTCTCTGTCTCTAATGTTCTACGGCTCTTCCACTGAGTTGTCACTCTTCATGGACACACAGCTGGGTTCTGGTGAGTCTGATCTCTTTCCCTCCATCATTCTACAACACAAACATTATTAAAGCAAAAACATGCATTAAAAAATAAATCCTAATATAATATTGCTTGTATATTTAGCATGTTGCATCAGTCCTAAATCTGTGTTTGTAACATCTGTGCCACAGCAGCCCCAAGGGTTAAGATCTGGCTCGCCGGATTACTGAGCCGCATCTTTGTCTCCCCCTGGTGTGTCTGCGTGTGTATGTATTTCACCATTAGCATGTAATGAAGTTCACCTGTATCCTCCTTGTGTGTCTCCCTATTTAAACCAGCCGGCCCCATAGCCCTTTGTCTGTTCACAGTTTGTCTTATCGTGAAGGTGTGTGTGCGTTTGTGTGCATGCGTAACCAAAGTTTCTGTTCTCTCCTATCAGGAATGAGCATTGGCTGCTGAGCGGAGCGCGCGTCACATAGTGGTAGACTAAAGCGCCGTGGTGATCAAGGTCAAGTTCACAGCTCTCTCACACTTAGAGTTTCCTGAGTTTTCGCCAAATCGGCTCCGTATGGATTTCGTAGACTTTGTATTTCTGTGAGTCTGTTATTTTTTCATTCAGTTATCAAAATATCCTATGTTGTGAGAGAAGAAAATAAAGCTAATTCAAGTAATTCCCTGCAATCTGCGTCCATCTCGTTCACACAAACATGACAGTGTTGTGAATAACCTATTGAAAATGTATATACGAAGAACAGAAGTTACCTAAAACAGTCTAACTTTATTATTTTATTTATTTAAATAATTAATCTAAACATTTCTGAACATATTTTAAAGTAATTTAGGGTGTAATCCTTAAAAAGACAAACAGTGAATAGTGTCTATGGCCTCCTCAGTCTCCAGCCCTGATCTACAAAGGCATGGTCTGAAAGAACTACAACTTAAAAAAAATAAAATAAAAAAAATAAAATTTCCTGATCTAATTTATCAGGAAAAATGACGGAGATTGGAAACAATTATAAAGGTTAGAAGTTACTATATAAGTTTTTAAATAATATTTTGATTCCATGTTTAGCTGAGACACATTTTTTTTACTTTATACTTTCTATTTGTAATGTAATTCTCTTTTAGGTCACTGACAGTGTTATGAGCATTTCATTGTATATTATACTGTGCATGGTTGTGGATTTAAGAAATAAAATAAAATTTGAATTTGAAGTACAGTACTGAAAGAAAATTACAATAAAACAAAGAAAATTACAGTAAAACATAAAGTGTGTAAATCGAGACTCTCCTCAGTGTATTTCTCTTTTGCAGTTCAGGGAGATTCTGTGTTGTTGTTGAGGGCGTCTACAGTGAACACAACCTTTCTATAAATAATACAGTAAGGTATTTTATTGTTGGGGAACATAATGATGTGAAGAGATTATCTGTGTGTTCACACTTTCTAGACAAACCTGTTTCATCAAGGCACTAATGTTTTGGCTTAGTTTAAAATCATTAAATTGTTTTAGTTTGTGTCGTGTAAAAAACACACTTATTTTATATATTATACATATAAATATAAATTCAGGATTATGGGAAAAGCCCCTCGGACTGCTGTCTGACGTTATACAGGGTGATATAAAATGCAAACGCCATCTGAGAATATTATTCCTTCTTTCCTTCTTTCTTCCTTTTTGTCAGAAAGAATTTCTGTGAAATTACAATAGATTTTAGTTACAGAAAAGTCAATAAAACCGTGTTATTTTTTCTTTAAATCATGCACAAACGTACCACATAACCTGACTCTGTATCATCAAATGTTTATTTACAATCATGGTTAATAGACATTTTCTCACTGCTTTTTTTTTTTTCACATGGCACATATTTCATAATTTCACATGTTGGAGTTGCCTGGCTCATCTATAAAAAAGCACCATCCATTAGAAGGTAGTTTCTCTCATGGTTCCCCAGGTTAGTTTTCATTATCATGTTTTTATGGACTTTTGTGTTGTAATGACTTTATTAAGGACTTTAGTTATAGTAATGTGTAAAGGCATATGATCTTTATTGCTTTGCCTTTTCCTTTTTCTGATTAGTTGGTCTGTGTAAGGCTGTGTTTAAGTATGGACTTTTTTGCATCTGTTGAGCTAACTGTTGTGTTTCTTAATGTTCTGTTTTGTTTTAGTTATTTAGTTCCTTGTTCTAGTTTTCATCCCAAATCCTTCTTTACTTTTGTTTTCAGGCACTTTTATTATGTTTAATAAATTTTAGTTTTCTACATTTGCCTTCTATCCATCCCTGCACTGTAAAAAATACCTATAAAAAACAGGGATTTTCCAACAGTAAGGCACTGTTATTCAAAGATACAGTTGAATACTGTGAATGCAAACCCTTTTTGGAAAAAACTTTTAATCGCAAACTACTGTTTACTTCGTATTTTTTAAGCCTAGTCACGTGTCCATGACTTTACATCTTTACATTTACTGGTGTAAGTAAATATTGAAGAACAAAGGAGGAAGAGTTTTAGAACGCAACAATTTTGAGGTTTGTCCTGACTATGAACTTATCGGCTGAAGCCATACTGGTCGAGATA
This sequence comes from Clarias macrocephalus, assembly GCA_011419295.1. Classification (NCBI taxonomy): domain Eukaryota; kingdom Metazoa; phylum Chordata; class Actinopteri; order Siluriformes; family Clariidae; genus Clarias; species Clarias macrocephalus. Next base: position 18,349 of record JAAGKR010006122.1, read on the forward strand.
AATGGCATTCCCACACCGTGTTGTTCTTCTTGCTTGAGGTAAATGCAATTAAATCATTTTCATTGTTACACTGTACTAGCTTTTATTATATTATTTGCTAATAATGACATAATAAAATCTACAGTACAGACCAAAAGTTTGGACACACCTTCTCATTCAAAGAGGTTGAATTTGTATTATGGCAAGAAAAAAGCAGCTAAGTGAAGAAAAACGAGTGGCATCATTACTTTAAGAAATGAAGGTAAACTTTGAAAGTGTCCCCAAGTGCAGTCACAAAAACCATCAAGCGCTACAAAGAAACTGGCTCACATGCGGACCGGCCCAGGAAAGGAGGACCGAGAGTCGCCTCTGCTGCGGAGGATAAGTTCATCCGAGTCACCAGCCTCAGAAATCGCAGGTTAACAGCAGCTCAGATCAGAGAGCAGGTCAATGGCACACAGAGTTCTAGCAGCAGACACGTCTCTAGAACAACTGTTAAGAGGAGACTGTGTGAATCAGGCCTTCATGGTAGAAGATCTGCTAGGAAACCACTGCTAAGGACAGGCGACAAGCAGAAGAGACGCGTTTGGGCTAAAGAACACAAGAAAGAACACAAGAAAGAAAACTCACTGAATGAGAAGGGGTGTCCAAACTTTTGGTCTGTACTGTATTTTTCTGAGTATTATGTACTGAATTAGCAATGTAGTAGCTACGTTTGCATTGGCAGTAAACATAAGTTTAGTTTATTTTTAGCTGAAAGAGGGCTTGTGTTAAACTAAAATAGTTATTTTGCTGACTGCAGGAAAAAATGTTCATTTGCAATATTTGCAATAAAACCTGCAGCAATTCCTTTACGCATGTGAGGCACATGCACATGCATAGTTTTTTGCCTAATGTAACGTATAAGTGCGGATTTCCTCAGTGCACAAGAGTTTTTTCAAAGTTTTCAGCATTCAAGTGTCACACATATGGTCATAAATTTGGAAAAAATAAGACTAAACTGGATAAAACAGATGATTTAACGTATCACGTTGACTTTTGCAGCTCGAAGTGTGAGGATATCCAGGGTCTTATCTTACACCTTAAAAAACACATTACCGAAGGTAGGACTGTTACATGCCCATTCAGAAGGTGTAACCAAAAATTTACAGTCAAATCTACTTTCACATCACATGTCGCAAGAAAGCATAAACACTGCTCTAATAAAAGTTTACTCGACTCAGTTGCAAATCCTGCCAGTACTAGTGACGGTAATAATACAAGTTGCGATATGCAGACTGACTATTGCAGTCCTGAAGAAATGGATGTGTGTCCAGAAAAGGAAGATGAAAGAGAATTTATAAAACATTTAGCCTTGTTTTATCTGAAACTTCAATCTAAATTGCTCCTTCCATCCTCTACTATTCAAACAATCATTGATTCAGGAAATACATGAGATAAATCAGTCACCTAATTTCCAAATTACTAGATAAATTAACATTGCTTGGACTAACTAAAGCTGACATAAACACTGTGATTAATACCATGAAAAGTGAGGATCTCCAGAGGGCTTGTAGTACTCATGCACTTTAAACTGACCATAAGAGAAAAACATTTTTCAAAAATAACTTCAGTTATGTAAAGCCAGAATCCATTTGTCTTGGTAAAAATGAATTGGGCAACGAACATTTTGTGCAATATATTCCTGTGAAAAACATGATTGTGTCTCTTTTGTCCTCAGAGTTAGTGAGAGATCAGCTACAGCAAATACAAACTAGAGTCCAGCCTGATAATATTTTTCAGGATTTGTGGGATGGCACAAACATTAAACAGAACTTGCTACTCAAGCACACAGCATCTTCAATCGGCATAATCCTTTATCAGGATGCCTTTGAAGTAGTAAACCCCCTAGGGTCAGGGAGGGAAAAGCACAAGATTTTAGCCATGTATCTGACACTTGCAAATATTTTGCCACACAACGGAATGAGTCTTGATCAGATGCAACTTTTGCCGTTATATCAAGAACAAGACTATTAGCATTTTGGACAGAATCTAGTGTTTCACTCTCTGATGAAAGATTCAAAGGATTTTGAGACAAATGGAGTAACATTGCCAGATGGCCAGCTCTTCAAAGGAACCATTTATACAATTTCAGGTGACATTTTGGGTTCACACAATATTGGGGGCTTCACTGAACATTTTTGCAGGTATTGTGAGATTAATCGGGAAGCATTTCTGGGAGACCCTCTGGCCAAGGGCCCTGACCGTACACCAGAGTCATTTCAGAAACATGTTGAGGTTGTAATGTAGAATCGCGTGACTGTGGTGGTGTTAAATTTAATACATCTTGGTAGGAAATTGGATTTGCTTAAAAAATGTATTTCAATTTTATGTGTTTCAGAAACTACACAAGTCACACTTGATCTCCAAAAATTGCCAGATGAGTCAACAGATACAAGTATGTCTTCACTCTCCTCTCCTATGCCTTGCACATCTTCAAGCTTAAGCTCAAGCTCTTCACGAGCATCAACACGTTGTACTTTAAGCAAGGAAAGGCAATCACACAACATATCCAGTAAGTGGTATGAAAATTTTGAGATTCCTTGGGTTAAAATGCCTGAGGAAGTGCAGTCAGCTATAGCCAACAGCACGCATCCTGCTCCTGACAAGCGGCGCCAGATTATACGTATCTTAGCTGATGAAATCAGGAAATGTGAGAATAACCCCACATGCAATGAATAGCCCATCATCTGCTGTAACATTGTTAAGCATTTTCCTAACAGTTTTGCAGATATGACACCAAGTGACAACAACATTCTGTCTTCGGCGTAAACATATAAATCAGGCTCCATCACCTTCCATCGAAGATATGTGAATCCAGTGGCCTTACCTTTTTACCCAAAGAGGTATCTTCAATCAGTTCGAGTTACTAACTGACATTAACGTGTTATGGGCCTTGGACCTATCCATTAAAGAATGTGGACAGGGAATCAGGAAGTACCTGCAGACCAAATCAAAGAGCAAAGATGTGCAGTCTAGCGTCTCCCAGGATGATGATGGAGAGTTGACTCTAATACAGCTGCTGTTGGCCTACTTCGATGAGGGAATAGAGGGACTAATACTCCATGCTGACACATGTTTTATTTACATTTACATATACTTGATATTACTGGGCTTGCTAGTCTGTTATGTATAATTTTTATACAATTGTCTGTGTTCTACAGATATCTGCCACGGCAGCAGATGTTGCACACCCTGACCCTCCCCGCCTCTCCATGACTGATGTGTAAGTGTCAGATAAGCAAGGTTCTCCCATCAGTCTACCTCATCAATATTGTTTTAGCCATCCCAGGTCATGAAAAGTACTAATCTGCAGAAAATTTGTTACTTACTTTACAATGAATGAATAAAGTACTGATGACAATATTAGACACTGTTTTAACTACAATTTGTTGTCTTTGTCAGTTGCCGATGATGAAGCCACAGTTGGAGAATGGATGATCTCTTTTTCTTTTATTTTATTTTTTGTGAAGCTGCTTTGAGACAATGACCATTGTTAAAAGTGCTACAGAAATAAAATTGAATTGAATTGAATCGAATGATCACCATTGAGAATCATGTAATCTGTGAAGATGTCGACCAAAGCTTCATCACAGGGCTAGCTGCAGTTTTTTCCACTTACTATTGCTTTAATCTACAGTACAAAGAGGAAGCTTCAAGGACCCTGGGGTTTGTACAAAGGTAAATATTGTTTTGGTATTGTGCCTTGTTTCCCAGATCTGTTAAGAACTTGTCATTTACTATAAATTGTGCAATGATTTAACAGGAAGCAGAGAACTGTCAAAGACATAAACCACACACCACCATAATGTAATGTTTGTTCTCATACACATTATTATGTTTGAAAATATATATTATCTGTATTTAATACAAGTCTCTTTTATTTATGTAGTGCTTACTGTACACTTTTTACAATTGTTGTACTACTCATATGTCCAGAATGCAGTTAGTTCATGCACATATTGTGTTCACTTAATGTAAAATAATGAAGATATTAATTTAGTATTTACATTATAGTTATAGTAAAAATATGGCAGTTTCATTTGATTCCGAGGCGGCATTTTACATCCGTCACAGGTGTCAGTCAGGACTCTGAAATGAGGTCATTATTTCATAATGAATATACACAGATGTTATTATCATTAACATCTCATTGTTTTATATAAAATCATGACTTACCAAGTCTAATGTACAGTACAGGTAAGTTATTTCTACATTGCTTTTTAGGCGCTTCGTTGGTTTGAATCCTGAAAGAGGGACAAAGGCCAGCCAGGTGAAGGTGATCTACAAAAAGACGGGGAGACTTCAAAAAGACTGCAACTGGCAATGTCCACGTAGCCACACCGATAAAAAATCTTTTGGACTTTGGGTGGGGCTTTGTTCAGTAATACAAAGTCAGCACAGCACATGTTCAACATCCTGTTTTGGATCTGAAGTCAGTGCTGTGCTCTGCCTATGGGTGTTTTGATGCAAAGTCAGTGTGGTGTTCTTCAATTAAGTGTTTAGTCTGAAGTATTGTTCATGCAAAGTCAGTGCAGTGTTCTGCAGTTCAATGTTCATGTGAAATCTGAAGTGACAGCACTTTTTGCAATAACATATTTGTTTAAATTCTCATACATTTCTGTATGCTGCTATTTTACATGTTGAGAACATGTATTTTGTCCATTGTTTTAATGTCCACATATTTAAA
>JAAGKR010006122.1:34205-45544 GCA_011419295.1 Clarias macrocephalus
TAGCTGTACGTCCTTAACAAAAATGCTCAAGGTAAATGTTAATTATATTGCAACACTAAGTGATGCTGTATAATCCATAGGTGGACCAACATGATGAGGATGATATCTGCAAAATATGGAGATGACCAGAGCATTGTTCCATGTTTTGTTCCTTGGGGATGAGATAAGAGGGACCTGACAGACCTTTTCCATTGTTGGAGGCAATGCTATTGATACAGACTCTTTTTTTTTTTTTTTTTTTTTTTTTTTTTTTTTTGGTCATTGATGTTAAGAAGTATCTTCTCACCTGGGAGTTTCTCCAGCATACTGTAGATCAGATTGATGGACACGGGTACTCATCTCGTGTCATTACATTTTTGAGGACAACATTTAATCAATAATATTTTTTAAAGTTTTATCATTTTTGTTTTTAATGTCATTTTTGAAGGAAATGAAATGGTAATAGTTAAATAACAGATACTGTAGTTAAAATATTAAGATGGGGAAATGTTTGTGTCATGTGGGCATTATAAGATTTGTATTGAAAACTTTTTTATATATAAAAGGTTTTTAAACATTTGTATTAAATGCAAAAAATGTTATTCAAATCAGATTTACAGGGGTCTCTTGTTTCTGTTTTACAGTGTTTGTTACAGTACATTTATTTTATATTTAACAAATGGTCACCTTGAGATTATATGGTTTTGTCTGACATTTTGGTAAAAATTAAGTTATTCACATTTTCTTATTCTGTGACAATCTATTTACATTATGTGAAGTTGTGTACATTGTCTTTTTTGAAAATAAAAAATCTGATGGAATGTGTCAACCAAGCAAGAGTGTTAATTTTACCCACTGGTTGGGTCAAATAAAATAACCCAGCACTTTAACATTTAACCCAGCAAGAGTGTCAATTTAACCCACTGGTTGGGTCAGATGAACAAGCCAGCACTTGGGTCAAAACAACCCAGCGTGCGTTCTGTCCAATAGTGACCCAGCAGCTGGGTTAAGGTTGGGTTGTTTTTTAACCCAGCAGTTTTTAGAGTGTAGGCTACTTAAGCTCCCAGAAACCAGCACACCATGTTTGGAGATTTAGATAGCACCAGGTCTGGGAGTGTCGCTCCAGTATCGGTAAGGAAAAGAGAAAACTGAGAAAGGAAAAGTGAATAAAGAAATAAAATACATGTATAGGGTCTACATTTAGTAGATTTGTCTGTGGTGCGCAAGGAGTACTGGGACCTGGCAGAGGTGTCTTCCAAGCAAGGGGCCCGAAATCTCCCACCGATCGTTCGACTGAGAAATCGATCTTCTTAAAGGTTCGATCTCCCCCTAAGGGGCGAAATTTACTCCTTGTCCCCTGCTGAGTATATGCCTCCATGGCCAATTGCTCAGGAGGGGACAAGGAGCACTTTTCCTGGGGTCCTTTCGCCCATCCACATCCCCTGCAAGGGTGGGGTTTATCTTCATAAAGGAGGAACCTTATGAACTCACCCTTCGAGTTCCTGTAGAAGACGAACGTTTTCACAGAACTAGAGATTACCTAGTGATGATCAATGCGCCATTGGTCTTTCAATGGTAATAACCATTGAATCAGAAGGTTGGTGGTAAAGGCCTATCTTCGCCAGGTTGCTGCAGTTGACCATAGTCTACTAACTAGAAGTTATATGATATGTGAAGAATAAAGAATTTCACTCTGCAGTAATGTATATGTGATAAAGAAAGGATGAACTGAACTTAAATGTGTACCTGTGATAAGGGACTAATCAATGGAAACCCTTACCGACATTCGGAATCAATAGTATAGAATGCAGAGATGAAGCTCAAATCATATATATGTATGTGTACTGTATATACAATATAAAATGTATTTAACTTTATTCACATAAAATTTACATTGTTGATGCAGAAAAGATTGAGATCTTGCCCTGAAGTTCTGTTTTAAATCTTTATTTCCACCTAATCATCCATAAGAAGTCGGTGCACCAGATATGGTTATATAGTTTACAAATTAATTTCTCAATGATGTAATAGGAAACCTCTACATATAACTATAACCATAAATACATATAACTACAACTATAAATTAGTATTATAAAATATGTATATATAAAATATTTTCTGCTTCTCCTGTCAACATTATCTTACTACAGTGTGTAATCACTGAAATGGAAATGTGTATTTACTGAAACATTTAGGAATGGAATCTCTATGCACTTATCCAGAACATAGGTCCATGAGAGTTTACGCTTTGTAGTCTGTTTGTAACATGCCAATAATAGAGTTTGTTCACAAGAGAAAAACTGCTTATATACCATTAAAATAACCCTATTATACATGAAAGTAAATCATATGTTGAATACATAATAGCATGAACAATATGGAGCATAATAGGCAAAATAATTAGTTTGTAGTTAGCATTCACTAAAAACGCCAGTGTTGAAAGAGAGAACTAATGACAGTGATCACTAATAAAAATAAATGCAATATAAAAAATGATAAACTCATTCATGGTACTGAACATTCCTTTGTATGTTATTCACTAAATTTCTCCTTAATTTATGGCTGATTGAAGCTTAATTAAACAGTTACAAATTCCAACCAGGTAGTGCATGTCAATATGTAATGTGATCTTAGGCAAGTGAAGCCATCTTATAACTGTTACAGGGGGCAGCGTAACTCACTCAGAGGAAAAGGTGCTCACTTCATAGACACCAATGTTGGGCAAGTGTTAATGTGATCAATATGGGAGCACAAGTACGACATCCCTTACTCACTCTGAAGGAATGTTACAATTTGTACCCTTAGTTTCTGGGCCACACATGGGGCATCATCAGGATTGAATATTGTGTTCTTTAGATGATATGACTAGTGAAATGCTTTTGCAGCTGCTTGGGTACTTTCTTAATTAGGAAGAGGCTTTTCTATACCTGTCAGGAGGATTAAGATCTCGCTTAAAAAGCCACCAACTACAACTACTTCACATTGTAGAGCAAACCCTAACGTGACACAAAAGTCAAAATTATCATAAATGGATTCAGAAAGCAAATGTGTACCACTGGAATTATTCTTTTTTTTCTGTAAAAAAAAAAAAAAAAAAATATATATATATATATATATATATATATATATATATATATATATTGGTCTGACAGTTGCTTTTGCTCTTTCATATTGTTATAATAGGAAGTAAGATGGTAAAATGATGTACAGTAAACTAAAAAAAAAAAAATACAGATTTAAACACTCCTACACATAGAGAAAGCTGTAAGGATGCTGTAAGTCTTCATTAGTCCTCAGAGTCCCCTGTGTGAGATTCATATTGAATGGACCTCATGGAAACACTTTAAAGAAAAACAGGACAGAAGTGTTGAGCAGGATTATGTGTTTACACAGTCAGTTAAGTGCTCCTTTCAGGATTACCCTGAATAAACTAAATCAATTTAGGTCAAATCAATCTGGCTTTAGAAATTGAAAAACATTCTTATATTCCCAATATAGTTTCTGTACATTAATACCTGCATATATTCTATAACATGCACAGTTAAACACAAGACATTTTACTCTCATGTACTGAAAACTAAAATCTATAGACTGTTACTCACTGTAGTTCCTCCAGTTTGTAGTTTGGGTTGTTCAGAAGTTCAAAGAGCAGCTTCATCCCTGATTTTCCTGTTTTATTCCCGTTCAGATTCAGTTCTCTCAGGTTTGATGAGGGGTTTGACTTCAGAGCTGAAGCCAGAGCAACACAACCTTCATCTGTAATATTGCATTCCCACATGCTTTAAAAAGAGAATAAAAACACTGGTCACACACAGAGCACAGAAGTGGTGTGGTTTATAACAAGTCTACAAGATAAAGGTGTAGATAATACTTTGAAACACTAATACACTGCTTATAGTCAAGTGTATACAGACCAGTAACGTGTCACATCTTAAAATTAATGACACCCCCACAGCAGCATTACAATACCTTAACATTGCATTTATATATACTAATTTATAAAGACAAACACTGCTAGGAAATTTTTTTTGTGGAGGGAATTAACCCAAATATCTGAGATTTCATTAGTTGCCCTGTACTGATAAATGAAATGTTATGGAGTGATAGAGTGATGTTATGTCATGCAAATATTTCTCTACCATGTTGTTATGAGGGGTGCACTTACTAGTTGCATCGCGAGATAATTAAAGCCATTAAAGAAGAAAGTGGACGGTCCTACACACAACCTATAACCAAAAAAAGAAAAAGAAAAAAAGATATATGCTATTTTGGGGCTTCTTAATTATTGTCACTTTTTTGTCTCTGGTTTCACCTCTATGGCAGCACCCTCTAGGACCTCCTGGAAAAGGGCCTTCTGGAGAATATGTGACGGATGCAAAAAGAAGACGCGGTGTTCAAACAACTGAAAACCCACCTCACCAGTTCCCCCATCCTCCGGAACCCGACTTTGATCACCCATTCCTGTTCCACACAAACACAACTGAGACTGGGCTTATAATAGTCCTGTTTCAAAAGTTTGACAGTGAACATCCAATCTTGTATGTGAGTAGAAGACTATGCGATAATCTAGAAGGCTTGCACTTTACATTGCTAACTGATCATGACCCTCTACAGTGCCTCACAAGAGTTAAAAACACTAACCCCTGAATTACCCACTGGTTCCTCTCACTACAAGATTTCTTTTTTTTTCTTCTGTGGTTTACAAGCCTGGTGCTCAACAAAGAAATGCAGATGCATTGTCTAGATGACACGCCCTGTTCTCGCTGGCAGGTGCAAGCTGCTCGGTCTGCCTTAACGTGATCCAGAGGACTCTGTCTTAACTGAACTATGACCTGTGGTCCTGCGCCATCCACCTAGACATCACCAAAACTACTATTCTGTTAAAGAGACTTTCACCTACGACTGCATACGTTTAAACTTGGTCAAGACTGTCCTTAAATAATGACTGTTCATGCTTGTGAAATCTGATTCCCGTATTTTATCTCCATGTGTCAAACCTGTTATAATGTTTTTCCAGTAACTAACAATATTTTACAGGAGGCTGCACGAAAAATTGCTTTTTGCTCTCAGATGTAAATATGATCCAACAAAATAGTGGCTCAATTACTGATCCACCAGACAAGAAATTACGCAGCTTCCCGAATTGTTTCATTATGAAGTTCATAATTTGTAACATGGTCTAAATTATACAGCTTTTTAAATAAATATTTATGCATTTGTAGACTTGATGGTAATTAACTTCCTTATGCTTAATCCTAATAATTCAGAAGTACTTGTACTAGGACCACATGCAGCTAGAAGTAGGATTTGTGATCAAACAGCAACTCTGGATGGCCTTTCTGTTCCATGATGTATAACAGTTTCAAGATTCCAGAATTTTGTCACATACATGGTTGTACAAGTACAAGAATAAAAGAATAAGTATGTATAAGATAAAACGAAGAATAAAAATACTATGATATAAATGATATAGGCGGCACGGTGGTGTAGTGGTTAGTACTGTCGCCTTGCACCGCCAGGGTCCGGGTTCGATCCCCGGCCAGGCTCGATTCCCGTCTTTGTGTGCATGGAGTTTGCATGTTTTCTCCGTGCTTGGTGGGTTTCCTCCGGGTACTCCGGTTTCCTCCCACAGTCCAAAGACATGTAGGTTAGGCTAATTCGCGTTCCCAAAATTGCCCATAGTGTGTGAATGAGTGTGTGTATGTGTGTGTGTCTGTGCCCTGCGATGGATTGGCACCCTGTCCAGGGTGTACCCTGCCATGTGCCCTATGTCTTCTGGGATAGGCTCCAGGCCCCCCGTGACCCTGAATACAGGATTAAGTGGTATAGATGATGAGAGTAAGAGTGAGAGAGATAAATGATATACCTCATAACATAAATTATACAGAATATTTTATAATATGTGATATGTGTGCAAGGATATGTGATACAGTGACTAGTGTCTGTGCAACTATGCCATTTCAGTGAGTTTTTCCTTTTCACTGTCACCCTTTGCTTGCTCATTAGGGACAATCTTATAATTTTGATTCATACACATTCACATTTCATGCAAACTTCCATAATTTCTTTTCAATGTGTAAAGCTGTTTTGCGACAATGACAATTGTTAAAAGCACTATACAAATAAAATTTAACTGAATTAAATTATGTCCTTCACACATTGGTCAACTTTTGTAAGCTGTTTTTTACTACATTTTCCAAGCTGTGAAGGAGAATACTGATCAATGGTGTCAACATCTGGCAGTTAGGTTGAGTAACACAAGTATAGTTACGCAACCCTGATCAGAGGCCTATAGGAGGTCATTTACTACTTAAATGCTGTCTCTGTGCTGTGATAAGACCTAAATCCTGACTGATACAATTAGTTTATGCCATTCCTATGTAGATATGAGCATAGCTGCTCCGCTACTATCTTTTCAAGAATCTTAGATATAAATGGGAGGTTTGCAGCTGCAGTTGGACAGCTGATGGAGGTCGAGATCAGGTTGCTTAATTAGCGGTTTAATAAATGTTAATTTAAAGGATTTTGGAACACACCCAATGCTGAGTGGAAAGTTAATTATTTTCAACAGGGGTTATTGCTGCTTGAGAAAATAGTATGGGATCTAATACACAGGTTGACGATTTTGAAGAAGAGATGAGTGAAATTATTCATTCTTTTTAAGTGGAGTGAAGTATTCCAAGTTCTGATCTGATGTTGTTAGTTTATCATCTGTATCACTTAAATTGTTTGGAAGGAGAAGTTCATGAAGTCCTCACTACTGTACAGTATGTTGTTGTTGTGGGGATTTCTGCGGTGGTCTTGTTCCCTTTCAAAAGCTACACTCGATGCTGCGTGAAAACGCTATGGGAACATCTCTTTGTTCAGCTGGTTGTGAAGCATGTGTGTATCAAACATGCTAGATTTTGGTCAGGTGACGTCACCTGATGAGTTGCACCTGCAGGTTATAAATAGGAGTGAACCAGAAACATCCTAAGGTCTTTTTGTCTTCAAGGACCGCATTGTGTTTGTGTGTGTGTGCAAGCGAGTATACAAACAAAAGTAAAAGAAAAGTGTTAATCGCCACGATTTTTGTGTTGAGTGTTTGGGGAAAGAGCACGCTCTCCTTAGGCTCCAGGGAGATTGTGAGCACTGTGATCTCCTCTCTATTAAGGTGCTTCATGCGCGGCTCGCCTTCTTTAAAGAAAAACTGTGTGCCGCGGCGCATTCATGGGGATCACGTGCCGATCTGGCAGACGCGCATGAGACGCGCTTTCCCCGGATCAGGAAGTTTTAGTGTCCACTTCTCAAGCGTCCTCCAGCGCTTCTTGTGAAGGGGAAGAAGAGACTTCCTCTCTCGCTCCATCAGAACGCTCCTCTAGTGATGACAGAGAGTATGAGGAATTACTTGATGGAATAACACGTGCGGTTGGATGGTTGCATATCGTCTGGCCGCAGAAGCGAGATTCCCCCAAGCACTCAAAATTAGACGACAAGTTTCTGTCGGGTGGCCGGAGGGAGGTGCCTCAACGTCTCTCTCTCCCTTTCTTTGGTGATCTCCACGACGAGTTAATTCTTTCATGGAATAAGCCTTATTCATCCCTTGTTTCTGTGCCATCGACTTCGAATTATTCGAATATCATTGATGCGAAGCCATGTGGTGATATGATGATGCCCCAGATAGAAGAGACGCTTGCGGGCTATTTCTCTCATGGGACATCATCCTCCCTGAAAAAGCCCACACTTCCCTCCAAGCGTGTAGACTTACATCTTCCCTGGTGGGAAAAGCTTTTCAGGCAGCAGGTCAGGCTGGTGCTACACTGCACACCATGGCGGTTTTGCAGGCCTACCAAGCTGACCTGCTGAACGACTTGAGCACTGGCAGCAGATCTGAGCCACAAATCTGTCTCTCTGTCTATCTGTCCGCAACCAAGCAGACGGACCATGCTATTGGCCATTCTATGGCTGCCATGGTGTCCACGGAGAGACATCTGTGACTAAACCTCATGGGTATCCTCCTTAATGCCCAGGGAGGGGCGCCTGGAATTCCTTCACAGAATAAAGTCTCCTCCCTGGTACCCCCAGGGGACCTCCAGTCTCCAACAAAATGTTGGGTCTTCAGTCACCTCCTACCACGTTTCAGGATACCGAACATCTAACACCCCCCCATCTAGCCAAAGTGTCAAAACTTGAGCCCCTTTCGGAGAAACTGGCAGCGTGGAAACTACTGCCAGACGTATCTCCTTGGGTACGAAGGACTGTAGAGAGAGACTACAGGATTCAGTTTGCACATCATCCTCCGCGTTTCAACTGCATGGTCTCCACTTCTGTGAAACCGGAACGAGCATGTCTGTTGATTCAGGAATTACTTACGCAGGTTGAACCGCTATCTCAGGAAATACAGGTTAAAAATATTGACTGTCAAAATGATTGTTTCTCAAATCCAACCAGAAGATTAGTTTGTGATAATCAACCTGAAGTGCCGCAACACAGGAAGTTCCTGAGGTTTGTTTTCAGGAGCGAAGCTTACCAGTATTGGGTTCTTCCATTTGGCCTAGCTCTATCACCCCACACATATACAAAATGCATGGATGCAGTTCTGGCTCCTTTACGACTCCAGGGCATCCGTATTTTGAATTACGTAGACGACTGGCTGATTTTGGCTCACTCTCAGGAGCTAGCACTTCAACATTAGGATGTCGTCCTAGCTCATCTCCATACTTTAGGATTGAAACTCAACGCCATGAAAACTGTTCTCTTTCCTGTTCAGAGGACAACATATTTGGGTGTCACGTGGGATTCAATCACAATGCAGGCACAGCTGTCTCCCGCTCATGTCAAATCCATCCTCAAGCAAATCAAGCTAGGCCAGAAAGTGACTGTTCATCACTTTCAGAGATCTTTAGGACTCATGGCAGCTGTGTCCACGGTGATACCTTTAGGCCTTCTGCACATGAGAGCGTTTCAGTTGTGGCTAAGAGCCAGGTGATTTCACTCAAGGGCCAATCCCCAGAGGCAAATAAGCATTACATGCCAGGGCCTTTGTACCCTTTCTATGTGGTTCAGACCCCGGTTTCTGACTTTGGGTCCCACTTTAGGTCCATCTTGTCGTCGCAAGATGCTAACGACAGACGCTTCCCTCACAGGCTGGGGTGCGGTCTTAGATGGCCGTCCAGCCCAAGGGAGCGGGAGAGGTCATCTTCTTGCGTGGCACATCAATTGCCTCGAAATGATGGCTCTATTGCTGGCCTTGAATATCTTATTGATAGCGCCCTGTTGGCCGACCAGAGTGTGGTTCTCGGATCTAATATCTCTGCTTGACAGCTCACTGTGAGAGATTCCAGTGAGGAGGGATCTTCTTTCTCAGGTGCAGGGGACAATATTTCATCCCCGGCCCAAGCTCTGGAACCTTCACGTCTGGCCCCTGAAGGGGACCAACTAAGAGATGCTGGTCTTCCAGCCAGCATAAATTAAACTATTCTAAGTGCTAGGGCTCCCTCCACTAGAAGAACTTATGCCCTCAAATGGAGTATATTTGAAAGTTAGTGCATGGCAAAACATCAGACCCAGTCCACTGCCGAATTGTTTCAGTGCTGGAGTTTCTGCAAGAGAAACTGTCCTCGGTCTTATGCCCTAGTACTCTCAGAACGTACGTAGCCACTATTTCGGCTTGTCATGTTCTGACCGATGGGGTTTCTGTGGGAAAGCACCCTTTAATTGCCCATTTTATTCGTGGAGCTAAACGGTTGAGGCCACCCACTAGAGCGACGGTCCCTTCGTGGGACTTAGCTATTGTGCTCGAAGGTCTGATTGACACCCCTTTCAAACCATTGGAGTCAGCGCCTGTCAGGCTTAAGATGATTTTTTAAGATGGTTTTTCTTATGGCCATTACTTCTTTGAAGCGAATTAGAGATCTGCAGGCTTTGTCAGTCTCCCCATCCTGCCTAGACTTTGCCCCTGGGCTAGTCAAAGCTATTCTGCATCCTCACCTGAACTATTTTCCAAAAGTTCCATTCTCGACCATGTACTCAGTTGTTCTCGAAGCCTTCTGTCCTCCGCCTTTTACAGCTCAGGAACAGGAAAGACTTCACTTACTGTGTCCAGTATGTCAAGTCAAGTCAAGTCAATTTTATTTATATAGCGCTTTTAACAATTGACATTGTCGCAAAGCAGCTTTACACAATAAAAAGAAGTAAGTCTGTATGCAATGTGTATGAATCAAAATGATAAGATTGTCCCTGATGAGCAAGCCGAGGGCGACGGTGGCAAGGAAAAACTCCCTGGGATGGTAATAGGAAGAAACCTTGAGAGGAACCAGACTCAACAGGGAACCCATCCTCATCTGGGTGATGACGGATTATGCAGGGATTGATCAGCATAATAATGTGTACTGGAAGTTCAGTGTAACAGGAGATGTGTTAAAATTAAAATTAAAAGGAGTCCAGTTTGTTCCTGGAGGCTCAGGAAGTATTTAGGGTCATACAATCTAGTATCAACCAAATGAGAATGGGTTCCCTGTTTAGTCTGGTTCCTATCAAGGTTTCTTCCTATTGCATATTTATCTCAGAGAGTGCTTATTCATTACCATAATCTCCGGCTTACTCATCAGGAACAAACTGACAAACCGATTACTTATATAATTAATTTTTAAATTTATATTTATATATTTTTATTTCTGTAAAGCTGTTTTGGAGCAATGGTTATTGTTAAAATCACTTTACAAATAAATTAGAATTTAATTAAATCTACAATATAATGGTGATGCTCTTACTCCAGTGTCTCCAGTGAACAGTGTGGATTCTTCAGTGCAGCAGAGAGCAGCTTCACTCCTGAATCCTGCAGGTTATTGCGACTCAGGGTCAATTTTTTAAGACTGCAGGAGTTTGAGCTGAGAACTGAGGTCAGAACTCTACAGCTTTCCTCTGTCAGTTTACACCCACAAAGCCTAGAAGAAAGTTATAACATTTAGCAAGTGATACATTCTATGAAATGATTTTTATATTAATTTTTTATATTAAAAATCTCATTGTTAGAGCTTATTACTGTAGTCATAAATGATACAGAACTAAGTCTTTAGAAACCGAGTCATTATTATCATAATATTGAGTTATTTTTTTAATAACTGCAACAGAGGGACCAGAAATGTAGCCCCATATCAGTTGTAAAGTTGAGTCAACACAGTCACAGTCAGAATAGATTAAAAGATTAACTCTTAAGCTTCAGTATTAATACAAATTTTTACTTTGAATTGCCTTCAACATGCACATACATTTGTGAGTATCGCTGTTTCTAACATAAAAAAGCCAAATGCACTGTCTTGCTTTTCAAGTCAAGTCAAGTAGGCTTTTATTGTCATTTCAACCATATACATTTCAGTACA